>VUYV01000062.1:212350-504423 GCA_008711295.1 Anarhynchus alexandrinus | reverse complement strand
GTGCGTTTGTATAGAGGCACTTCAGCCTTGTCTTTGTTGAGGCTAACCTGGTTGGAGCAGCTGTACTTACCTTGCGCTGCTCTCCAGGCGGCATTCCTTTGCCGTGTACTAACGGTGCCTCCCCATTGGCTCCTGTTGGTCCTCGAGCTCCTGGCTCATCTACGCAAGATATTTCAAATAACCTGATTCATGCCAGTTTATACAAAGATCTTGCTTGAAAGTCAGAAAAATACATAATATTTTGTGTTTTCCTTACACCGGAACTAAACTGCACTTTCTAAAAAATGTGAAAGAAAATAAAGTGCAGAAAGGAAATACTCATAAAATTATACACGTTTTTAATACTACCCTTCACTCACCTTTCACTTTCATTATGAGGAATCAGACTAGAACACTGCACAGTTCTGGAAAATATTCTGCCAAGAAAATGCACTATAGACAATCCAGAGAAAGGCATAGATTTGTGAAAAAAAAAAAAATATATATATAAGTTGAATTAGCTAGAATTCAGTTATAAATAAAGTTTGAAGGTGTATAAAGATGAGAATATTGAAATTGTGACTTCTTAAGTAATTTCTATTGTTCTCAGAGGACCACTATCAGTATGACCACAGGTGAATCAGAGGAAAAAGAATTTGTTGCAGTTTGCTGCAATGGGATAAATCACAACAGAAAAGAGATTAGCCTCACAAATCTTCCCATCCTCGAAATCTACAAGAATACAGAGGCTTTCTAGAGAAGAATGCTGAAAGCTTGATTTCTTAAGAAACCTCAGATCAATAGACAATACATAGTAACATTAAGCAATTGCTCACGAGTAGAATAGATTAGAAAAATTTAGTTATGCCTTTTAAATTTCTAGTGTCACCTTTTTTACTTCTGTATTTAAAAAAACCCCAAACATAATATAAATTTACATTGTACTTTTGCTAAGGGAATTAATATCTTTAGGATATTCCGATTTTTTCTGTAAAATTTTAGTACTGCAAATATTTGACATAAGATAAAGATGAAATAACAGACAAAGTTTTATCTTGTGGCTAAAGCAATGTACAGGGACTTTTTAAGATCCTGATTACAGTTTCAAAGCCTTGACTGAGCTTCACTTGTGTATGTACAGCCAGCGATGCCTATGAGGCTTCAAAAATTACTGTTTGAGAAGACAGTTCAATCACACTACTTTTCTAAGCATGCTTCCTAGAGGACTATCCTTACTAGACAGCATGGCTCACAGCTTCTCTCTTTAGGAGCATGCGACAAGCAACATGAAACTGAGAACTGAGCTACATATCTATGTCTAATATACTGTAAATAAAAGAAAACGAAGTTCCAGCACCATATCCTTCTGTAATAAGTAATTTAACAAAAGAATTTTGCTTCAGCTAAAATGAATGTGTGCTTGCTATGGCTTCAGCTAAGATGGGTGTGTGCTTGCTATGCCTTTGGAAAAGGGATAGTGCTAGATAGGATATCAGACGAAAGCAACAGTTGAAAGTAGCAAACCCTTGCAAAACAAAGGGTAGTGTAGCTAGCAAAGATAACCACAGAAGTGTAAAGAATAAAGAAGCCACAAGAAGGACATGGTGATAAAGACTTCAAGCCTCCCTCCAACGACTACCAAGACGACCCCTGAGGAAGCACAGCGCCTGCGCCGCTAGAAGGGAGGGGGCATGTTTGGGGTGGGTTGCATTCTAAGAACTCATTGAGTATGTATTTGGGGGTGGGTTGTGTTCTGAAAACTCATTGATTATGCAAACTATGTTCCAAGAAGAAACATGAATAGGTATAAGGAATACAAAATAAAAACAAGCATTTGTAAAGAGAAAACAAGCCACAGGAGGAGAAATCCCCTGTGTAACTCCCAGCGCTGTAATAAATATTCTTTGCTCCATCGAATTTGCCCCGGACTAAAATTCAATACAATGAGCGTGTTTCTCACACTTCTCAATGACACTTTATTTTTTGGAGAAGTCCTAAGGAACCTCTGTAGTCACATAGGCAGGCTCTTGTTTGGATCATCAAAATCCTGCAGTAGGACTTCTCAAACTTGATCAGATGCCATCGTGAAATAGTGAGAAGAACCACCATAACTAGTCTTCCTCTTTTATGGAATATGTTTTTCTCTCTCATGTGATCCTTTCTCACTTCGACAGACCTCCTCCTTATGTGACTGACCACAACAGCCTGTAGCTATAGTCGTTATGAATCTGTTTGAAAGCACCATTTCCTTGGTTTATACTAACTGATAATGAACAGTTTTATTAGCACCATTTGACTGATACTGATACTAATGAAGTATAATAAAATTTGACACACAAATGGAGCTGTTATGCACCAAAACCCCAACGAATACAAGTATGATACTGCTTACACAGATAGCTCTTACAAACACAGTTGTACCAAAGATATACTCTGCCTTTTAAGAATTACAACTGAATAGAGTCAAGCAAACTTATTTCATCAACTTTTCAGGTTATCAATGTATCAATCAGTTCAAGCTGAATATGGAATTTCTGAATAAACAGTTAGTGTGTGTGATCATCACATGAACAGCCAGCTATTCGGAAATCTAGAATGATATCCAAATCCCAAAGGCAAATCCAGAAATGGTTATCAAGTCTACAGTCCAAAAATAAATGGAGCAGAGTGATATGCAACCCAGTGGTGACCCTGACAGCCCCTCATGTGAAATGCAGATACAACAGTTAAGCCAAACAGAATTATGTATGGAGGTGAATAGGCAGTCCAATTATTTTGAGTATTTTGCTTTCTCCATACTGTCATGTGACCTATGATCATTACCAGTGTTATAATGATGTCCCAGTACTGTAAATATTACCAAGAATGAAAATGGATTAAAAGTCAAAGATGATATTCATATTGGTTTTAATTATTATTAAAAACACACACAAAACCAAAACACAAAACCAAAACCCTGGGCTATCTTGCACTATTTGAAATATCCACTGCACTAGATGATATTGAAATACAGGGTGTACTGTGGCCCCACAGTATATTGGGGGCTGTTTTACTTCCCAAATCAATGACAAAAATAAAAATTAACTAAATGTGAATGTTATAGTTCTGCTCTTCCCCTCTTCTTCTTCCTTCCCCTCTTCCTTCTCGGCCCAATCAGTGAAGACACAAGGGTCATTTTTGGGTACTTAAGGAAAGCTACCAAACTGGTTCCCCAGTTGTTAGGCGATCCTCATCCTCTATATAAAACTGCTCAATCTGGAACAAAAAGCCTCTTGTCTAGTATAAAACATTCCAGTCTAAAGAGTACTTCTACAAGAAGGCACAATTACTTCTCAGAAGCAACAAAAAACTCTTCTCTGCATTAATGTTCTTCTTTCTACTTAGAGGGAGGGGAAAAAATAAATCATGATTTGATTCCTCTCTTTCCCACAGGAGAAGCAAAGCACACTCAGTGAAGGTCATTTTTTACCTTCTCCTTTGATTTACCACACAATTAATCAAAATGTGAGGTCTGATTTTAGTTCTGGGTTCCTTATGGACTTACTAAAATAGAACTAAAACATTTAATAGACTTCCCATATGATTTTTTTTTTTTTTTACAATTCTTGAATTCCACGAAGCAGGGCCATATACTGTGCTTAATAAAGCACCAGCCAAACCTCTGACATCATTACAAATTCACTGAAGTGAACTCAATCAAAGAATGGAGAAAGGCAACAGGTAAATTTTCATTTAATTCAGGAAAAAAAATATATTTCTGGTTCTCTGTTATAAAATATATTCTCAATACATCTCCACTTCTTTCCAAGTTTAAATACTTTTAATCTTCAATGCTTTGAATAGGAAGTTTTTGTCAAGTGACCTTTTAAGGCTTTTTTCTTTCCAAAAGGCATTTTTTTGGACTAGATTCCTCTAAATCAAATCCATATAAATTAAACTTGCAGTAAAAGGATGCTTGAAATTAAAAGTTACATATGTTGCTATGACTGCCAGTTAAATCCTTCCTTTGCAATCAGCAGTACACAGTACGGGGAATCTGAAAAGACAGGGAAGCAGCTGTATATACTTGCAGGACACAGATAAGGAATGTGTCAATCTGAACACTAGATCCTAGTGTGCCTTGCACTTCTCTTGGAGGAATAACAAAGCAATGACAAAGTCTTTTGTAAGCAATGACAGGCACTAGGTAATTCTTAGCCATTTGGGGTCACTGCACTTATAAACTTTCTTGCCTGCACTTGTGGTATAAAAACCTACTCCCCTAAACTATATTTTTTCCCTGTGTTTTTAACTTGCTTCTTTTACAAGCACAAAATCCGTTACTACTGTGCTTATTGCTGCTCTCATGATCTTCCATTTCCTTCATCATACAGTTTTGACTTCTAACAAATCATTTGGGTACACATCTGAACTGTGCTATTAAATGGTATATAGCAGCGAAACCATAAGAGAACCCTGTTCATTGACACATTAAGCCCTCAATTGTCTGCAAGATTCCTGTTATATAGCTTATGCCAAGCATGGAGAACCCAGAAGCTTTCTTCGGCTGCATCAAGTAGCCTGAGGAGAACCAGTTCAGAAGTCTAATTAGCATTTGACAAGTCCTACTGAAATCACTGGTATGTCTTAGCGTATTAACAGGCCTCACTTTACAGACAAATTTCTAGAAATATGGTCCAAATGTTAAAGAAGCTACAACTACAATATTGATTTTGACAAAAGTTACAGTATTTTTCTCGGTTGACAGACGCTACTGAATATCAGGTTCAAAATACTTCATGTAACTTGAGCAATCTCACTCCAGTATGATTAAATAATTAGAAAAGTAACCTAGTAGTGAGTGCACAATTCTAAAACTTGTGAAACTATCCTTGAATAACATTGGAAAAATCTGCTTTGCTCTCTGTAATATGGAAATGATGGTTATTTCCTTCCATATAGGGGTATTGTGCACCTAAATAGAGAATTAAAGACCCTTATGCAACAAATATAGGCCATAGGAGTGCCACATCTAGAACACTTTGAGGGACTTGGGCCTTTTTAGTCTAGAGAAAAGGCGACTGAGGAGGGATCTTATCGATACTTATAAATACTTAAAAGGAGGGTACCAGGTAGACGGGAACAGTCTTTTTTCAGTGGTGCCCAGTGAGAGGACAAGAGGTAACGGGCACAAACTTGAACATAGGAAGTTCCATCTAAACATGAGGAGGAACTTCTTTACTTTGAGGGTGGCAGAGCACTGGAACAGACTGCCCAGAGAGGTTGTGGAGTCTCCCACCCTGGAGACATTCAAAACCCACCTGGACTCTATCCTGTGCAACCCGCTGCAGATAACTCTGCTCTGGCAGCGGGCGTTGGACTGGATGAGCTCCAGAGGCCCCTTCCAACTCTGACCATTCCATGATTTGGTGAACACAAATATTACACAAGTTCACTTGAAAAGTCACATTGTCAAAGGCTATAATGTACTGTTCTTGATGAGAAGTTAAAAATTTTACATATGGTCTAATGCACGTGGTTATAAGCATTTTCAATGTCTTTTTAAAAGACAAATGGTTCATAGGGATAGAAACATTCAACTTAAAGATGAATTAACATTCTAAAATGAAAATGACACAGGTAACTAAAATTTCAGTGAGACTTATTTTCATCAGCATAGGAACAAAGGGTAACACTCCATTGAATACGTCTTTGTTCCTTTGTATACATTTTCTTGAGCCTCTTAAATCGCAAGGCTGAATATATGTTATTAAGGATTCTTTATTAAAAGTTAGGTGTAGCTAAGCACAAAACCCATTCAGAATTGCTTTTAGACAGCACAGTATAGTTCTTTATAGAGGTTTTGCATAGGATGTTTTTTGGATTACTGGGTGGCATTTCTCTTGTTCACAATAAACTAAAAATAAAAAAAGATTAAAAATTTGTCCTACATGTATAAACTACAGCAAGAAATTAAGACCAGCCTGTCTTTACAACCTACCTGTGAAAAGCAAGTTTTATTGACTAAATGCCTTTTTTTAAAAAAAACAACAAAACAAAACAACCACAAACCACCAGAGCTGTTTATATAATCATAAAACCTTTCCTTATAACAACATCCAATATAACTTCTCTTAGATACAAAAGAAGGTATTTTTGAACCTCTCCATTACAGTCATTTTCTCCAGAAACCGCTATTGTTCAGAGATCTTTCCCAATACCTACAGCCTAAAAGTCCCCCATATGGATAAAAAACCTCACAGGAACTCTGAATTCTTCTGCTTAACTCTTCACAGAAGGGAGCATATCCAAAACAGAGCTGCATTTTATTGCAGCATCAGAAGCAAGCATCTGTTTCGAGATTTCATCTTAAATTTTGTTATATTAAAGAAAAAAAAAGGGGGGGGGGGGGAAGGGAGTGAGGAAAACCACCACAGTGGTTATAGAACACAGCTTCCATTACAACATAATGCAGTCATATCCATAAAATGTTAAGACACATTCATGATTCACAGAATGACCAGGAGTCTTTTTTTTGATACACGGTATGAAACTGATGCAAAAAAAAAAATCTAAATCTGCTATGGCAGAACATAGTGCACTTACATAAATGCTAACAGATACTGTAAAAGGTTTTGCATTTAATGAAATTATCTGCATGGCTAAACTTCACCCATATTTTGGAAAATTTTCCGGGTCTTTCAGGCATAATATTTTTAATTAGTGATACATTTGCAATATTTTGAGAAATACAACTTCTTTAACTTTTTTCTTTAGGTTAACAATACTTTACAACTAAGTTCATAATTAGTTTAAAAAACTTTTAAGATACTGTATCACTTGCTTTCAGAAGTCTTTCATATAACCCTGACAAGGGTTCTTTCACACATGTTGAGCGAATGGCTTCCGCGCCTTTCATTGCTGGTGAACCCAAGGTTAGCCACTGAAGAAAACTGGGATTAGGACCACAACTCGTTTTTAGTACAATAATTCATGCAGTCAGCTACTTGAATTTCACACATCATTTGCATAAATCTCACCTAGCCTGTCCTCGCTGTGAACTGATTACTAAAGATTTTCTGGAAATTTCCAGGGACTTTTAGCAAAAACATGCATACTGGGGCAACCAAAGAACAAACCCGACTCTGAACATGCCTCCAGGTACGGCCTTAATTAAACAAAAAGTGCAGCAGCAGAATACTAATTACACATAATAATGCTATCAATGCACCTAAGGTCTGAACCAGTTTTGTTTTTTTTTTTTTTTATATCAAATTAGTGCAGAAGAATGGGCTAGAGAGTTCTATAAAGAGATGGATGTGAAAGGAAACCAAATATCTCAAAATACATAGGTTTTTTTTTTTTTAAACACTTGCAGATAAATTGTATTGCTATACTTCAACATGTAAATATAGCACAAAGGAAAACTTTATTTCTATGAACATTTATCAGATACCAGGTGTGCTCCTACAAATGACTGACATCAATTACATCAAAAATATTAGTTATGTAACTGTGCATGCTTTAGAAAATACATTACTTTTGAGAAAGACAGAATCATAAAATGGTTTGGGTTGGAAGGGACCTTAAAGATCATCTAGTTCCAACCTCCCTGCCATGGGCAGGGGCACGTCCCACTAGACCAGGTTGCTCAAAGCCCCATCCAACCTGGCCTTGAACACTTCCAGGGATGGGGCACGCACAACTCCTCTGGACAACCTGTTCTAGTGTCTCACCACCCACATAGTGAAAAATTTCCTCCTGCTATCTAAATCTACCTTTTCTAGTTTGAAGCCATTACCCCTTGTCCTATCACTACATGCCTTTGTAAAAAGTCACACTTCATCTTTTTCGTAGGCCCTCTTCAGATACCGGAAGGACACTATAAGGTCTCCCCAGAGCCTTCTCTTATCCAGGCTAAATAACCCCAACTCTCTCAGCCTGTCTTCATAGAAGAGGTGTTCCAGCCCTCTGATCATCTTCGTGGCCCTCCTCTGGATCCACTCCAACAGGTCCACATCCTTCTTGTCCTGAGGACTCAAGCTGGACACAGTATTCCAAGTGGGGTCTCACCAGAGTGGAGTAGAGTAGAAGGGGAGAATCAGCTCCCTTAACCTGCTGGCCACGCTTCTTTTGTGCAACCCAGGATATGGTTGGCTTTCTGGGCTGCAAGCGCACATTGCTGGCTCATGTTGAGCTTCTCATCCATCAACACCCCCAAGTCCTCCTCAGGGCTGCTCTCAATCCATTCTCTGCCCAGCCTGTATTTGTGCTTGGGATTGCCCTGCCCCACGTGCAGGACCTTGTACTTGGCCTTGTTGAACTTCATGAAGTTGGCACGAGCCCACCTCTCAAGCCTGTCCAGGTCCCTCTGGATGGCATCCCTCCCCTCCAGCATGTCAACGACTCCACACAGCTTGGCGTCATCAGCAGACTTGCTGAGGGTGCATTCCATCCCACTCTCCATGTTGCTGACAAAGATGTTAAACAGCACCAATCCCAGTACAGACCCCTGAGGAACACCACTTGTTACTGGTTTCCACTCGGACATCGAGCCGTTGACCACAACTCTTTGAGTGCAGCCACCCAGCCAGTTCCCTATCCACCAAGTAGTCCATCCATCAAATCCACGTCTCTCGAATTTAGAGACCAGGATGTCACGTGGGATGGTGTCAAAAGCTTTGCATAAGTCCAGGTAGATGACATCTGTTGCTCTCCCCTTATCCACCAACATTGTAACCCCATCATAGAAGGCTATCAAATTTGTCAGGCATGACTTGCTCTTGGTGAACTCATGTTGGCTGCTACCAATTACCTCCTCATTTTCCACGTCTTAGTAGAGTTTCCAGAAGGATTTACTCCACAATCTTGCCAGGGACAGAGGTGAGACTGACTGGCCTGTAGTTCCCCAGGTCTTCCTTTCTTCCCCTTTTTGAAAATGGGGGTTATGTTTCCCCTTTTCCAGTCAGTGGGAACTTCGGCAGGCTGCCATGACTTTTCAAATATAATGGAAAGTGGCTTAAGCAACTTCATCTGCCAGTTCCCTCAGGACCCACAGATGGATTTCATCAGGTCCCATGGACTTGTGTATCTTCAGGTTCCTTAGATGGTCTGTACTTGCTCTTCACCTACAATGGGTGTTTTTTCATTCTCACAGTCCCTGCCTTTGCCTTCTGCGACTTAGGCAGTGTGGTTAGAGCCCTTACTGGTGAAGACTGCAGCAAAAAAGTCATCAAGTACCTCAGCCTTCTCCACATCCAGGCATCGTGGATATCCATATCCTGCGTGACCAGGTCTCTCGTTTCCTTCCAGAGAGGGCTCCCATCTTCTGTAGTCTTCCTTTTATTACTGACATACTTACAGAAGTTTTTCTTGTTGTCCTTGATGTCCCTGGCCAGATTTAATTCTAATCTGAGCTTTAGCTTTCCTAACCTTCCTGGCTGCTTGGACAGTTTGTCTGTATTCCTCCCAGGCAATGTGTCCTTGCTTCCACCCTCCTTTTTGCTTTTGGGTGTGGCCAGGAGCTCCTTGTTCATCCATGCAGGCCTCCTGGCTTTTTTGCCTGACTTCTTCATTTTTGGGATTCATCGCTCCTGAGCTTGATCACCTATGCCACCAAAGCTTACTCTCCTAAATGAAACTCAAACCAGCCAAACCCAAATGTGTTAACCAATTATATACTATGTTTTGACAATTCAAATTCTGCAACTGTATCTGTATAAACTTTTGGGGTACAATTTCACACTGGCACATCTTTCCTTTGATGACAAGGCTTTGATTGAGACATCTTATGGCAAGGACCATTTCCTTCAAGTTTAGATAATATTCAAATCAAATAATGTTTTGAAGAAGTGAGGAAAACAGAAGAAATAAATTTATTTTTGTAGAAACAGATGGAGAAAATACAGAACATTGTTATATTTCATGAAACTGCTGTGTAAGAAATGAAGCACAATTTATTATGTATTCATTTTGCCCATCTGCTAAGTTTATCATTAAGACAATGAAATCAGTTCATTTCCTTCTCTCCCCAGCTAAGCAGTGCAATTATGGTTTTAGAACACAGCTACTGATACAACTAACTTTTTCCTATTATAGTCTTTATTCCAAGTATTTTCTCATTAAATAGCTCTAACAGCTTTCTTCCCCTCTCTGTTATTTTGTCTTCTAGTCTTAAGAACTTCTTTTCCATTTTTTCAGATTCACTCTCTCATATGCACCCAAACGCTTACTTTTTTTGCCACACTATTGCTTCTGGTCTTTCTATAAATCCCATTTTTCCCTTTTACACTACCAGTTTTCACTTCAAGAAGCTCTTACCACAAAAGTTCATGTCTGCTCAGGGCTACAAAGAAGCAGCAATTTGGAGGAAGAACCTTTTCTGCTGTTACATTTTTGCCTGTATTAGTTGCGTATGTGAGAGTACATGGTACAGAGGACTTGAGGAGAGCAAAAAATGGAGAAAATCCAACTAAGATTTCATTGTCAAAGCCTCTCAATGACAGGCTGAGTTTAGACTTAGATTCTCCAACAATAAATACCTAGTATCTCTTTAAAGATACAGAGGTTCAGATGAGAAAGTGGGAAAAAATATGCTTTAAACACACTGGCTTAGTGTAACAGACCTTCTGTTCAACTCTGCCTGCTGCATCATAATTTTTTAAAAAACATTATTTGGAACACTCATTGATAAAACCATGCACTTCTATGCCTTAATTAGAATATACATGAAAGACCAAGTGAAGTCTCTCTCCATTGAGTGAAATTAATTGTACAAAGAACAGCCCACTCAACCATTCCTACTTACCCACACATATACAACTACAGCACTTGGCATTCAATTTTCTTTCGACCAATTCCTACTATATTAGCTAGACAACTAAGAAGTCTGGAGCAATACTCTCAGTCAGAAAGGAACACAAGTACATCAAAGAAGGTTCCCACCTGCATGGCAAGCCTTAGTGGATAACAGGAAAATATGTTAAGAGTCTAAACATGTGTAAGATTTATATCTTTAGTCTCTTTTATGTTGAGGTACTCCCCTTAAATGATTTCTCTAGCACTGTTCACCTTTAGTCAAGTTTGTTAATCTGTACAGAGATTAAAAAAGACAGAATAGCCAGGCACACAGTAAAATAAGTAGCAAATACTCTGGAAAAATAGCAACAAAACCAGTCTAAAAATCTACACAAATATTTATAAGTATTATTTTAAACAAATATTATTGCAAACTTTAAATCTCAGTGTTACTTATATGAACTTTGCTAAGAAAAAAAGGGTCAATACCTTTAACTAGCATGCAGTCAGATGTTTGGTCCTATACAGGCCTGGGAAATACAAATTCACCCAAACCCAGGAATGAAACCCCTTATCTTTCTCCAAACAGGAACAACTGCAAAATTTGTGTTACAGCTCTTCTACACAAGGTTTATTTAGGCTACAATATTATCTCCTGTCCTGGTTCGAGGTAAAACAGAACCAATTTTGTTCAGTAACTTCACTTCCTTACATTGTCAATCTGTCTTTCTGCACAGTTCAGAGCAATCTACAGGTCAATTCTTATATGAGCTGTACTAATGTGAGGATGCTTCATGAGCTGAACAATGTACTCTCTTTACCAGCAAGCCTAGTAAAGTCTTAATGACAAAAAGAACCAACGCTGTTTCCATCACAATATGCTACAGTGCAGCTCCTTTAAAGTGTGATTATAAGAAAGTATTAAGATTTTCAAAGACAACTCAGTTCAGTAAAAACCTGATGATACAAACAAAAGTACCATTTAACTTGGGCTAAAATTAAAGATATATCAGTAAAGTGACACAGCAATTTAACAGCACTTAATCTCTAGGCTTATTCAACTTCAACAAACACATTTCAGAAGTAGAATGTTTTGCACTGAGGGTAGCCTAATACCCAGAGTTTATGTATTAACATCTAACAGATCCACTTTTCCCAACTGTTCTGTCAAATTATTTTGTTCTGAAAAATTGCTTTTCAGTCATTCTTCAATTTTATACTCTTGTAGTAGGTGTAAAATTATAGTCTAGTTATTCTATACAAACCTTATATGCTCACTGCTGCCAGTCTTCCATATCCTCGAGATCAAGACCTTTTTCTTAAAATTTTTGATGTGTCATGCAGTATCAATTGGACACATCAATCCAAACTGTTCTCTGAATTTCCAGGTTGTCGATGCAATCTGTGACTTGATTCCACTCCGATGCATATTAAACGGAAACACTGACACAGCTTGGAATGACTCAAGATATTTTTGACTGTGTTCTTTTCTCAAAGACTTGCGTATTATTTCTAAAGATATGCTTAGCCTACCATTAGTTTTCAGTACTCAGAATGCTTATCAGGTTCTCAAATCCTTATCATTTTAATCTACTTGTAAATAGCAGGTTAAAAATCAGTAAATTGTCACCTAAGGTCAGTGGTAGATTCACCTGCCAATCTCAGTAGAAAAAAGATCTGGCACTTAGAGACAGGAGTTCGTTTTGGTAGTGCGTTGTAAGTGGATGTTGCAGAGAAATAGGCAATGCAGAAGACAGTGAGGGATAGTCTGGTCATTCAGTTTCTAACATTTCTATATTTCAGAAAAGAAACACATTTTTTAGTTCTCTTGTCTCTGTATCTGGCCATGCGATAGCAATGGCATCATATAAGTTTGAGAGGCAGCTTTCAAGCATTTTCTTCAAAAACATGACACTATTGGCCTTTTTAACTTCTTTACAAGGTTAGTGACGCTGTAATCATGAAAAGTTGTAGGCTAAAGGTATATGTTATGCAAGAAAATGCAGTTAGAATATCTAAGGGGGGGGGGGAATCATATCTGGAACAACACAAATTAGAAGAGCTATGACAAGACTGAACTAGGAAACTGACTCAAACCCATATAGCTCACTCAGCCACTGGGTTAACCTTTATTTGTTTTACATTGTAATGAATATAAACTAAACATGTCCGTAAATCTAAAGCAATCATAATCAAACTTACTTTAATATTCTAGAAGGAGCAACTACAAAACGCAAACCCCGAAAAAGCATTTCATCTGCAGTGTAGCTGTATGCAAGTTCTGGAGAATCTAGATGTACATAGAAACATGCTTAAATGAAACAGATAAATATATTAGGAACTGCTTGTTTAGATCTGATCTTTTAATCTGCGTATTAAATGCACAAGGAGTTATGTTTTAAATCATCATTTATCATTAGAATTGATAGTTGTATTAAGTACCATCATCATAGAATGGTTTAGGTTGGAAAGGACCTTGAAGATCATCTAGTCCAACCCCCCTGCCATAGGCAGGGACTCCTCCCACTAGACCAGGTTGCCCAAGGCCACGTCCAGCCTGGCCTTGAACACCTCCAGGGATGGGGCCTCAACAACTTCT
Source organism: Anarhynchus alexandrinus (assembly GCA_008711295.1). Lineage (NCBI taxonomy): Eukaryota > Metazoa > Chordata > Aves > Charadriiformes > Charadriidae > Anarhynchus > Anarhynchus alexandrinus. The sequence continues at coordinate 491,069 of VUYV01000062.1, read as the reverse complement.
CTGGGCAACCTGTTCCAGTGCTCAAAGTGAAAAACTTCTTCCTAATGTTCAATCTAAACCTGCCCTCTTCCAGTTTGCAGCCATTCCCCCTCGTCCTATCACTACATGCCCTAGTAAAAGGTCCTTCCCCAGCTATCCTGTAGGCCCCCTTTAGGTACTAGAAGGCCATAATAAGATCTCCCTGGAGCCTTCTCCAGGCTGAACAGCCCCAACTCTTTCAGCCTCTCCTAATAGGAGAAGTGCTCCAGCCCTCAGATCGTCCTCGTGGCCCTCTTTTTCCTGGAATCACGCTTGGAAAAGTATTTCTCAAAGACTTAAGGCTTATGTAGTATTTGTTAGTAATTATTTTATAAAAACTCTCAAAAGACTGTATATGTTTTGACATTTTTAATTGAGCATGTGTTCTATGTAGGGCTTGTTTTCTTCTCTTATCCTGTTTTGTATGTAGTTTGTGTTTAAAATACAGATTCGGATTTCCAGGGTTCAATACCATTTGGGGCAATTTTTTCCAACTGTATTTCTAGCCACATTAGAATATCTAATGGGATGGAAAACAAAAACATTATGACTATAAAAAACACAAAAAGCCCTACATTTCTTCTTTTTTTCCTTCTTTTCTTTTTAAGGAACAGTGTATTCTTTAAATATAACATTTTAGTGAGCTTAATGTCAATTGTGAAATACGCTAACTCAGTAAGTCAAGACTTTTTATTGATAATGCCCTTGTTATTTACTAAGGATTTATCTAACACGGAACGGTCAGTGCTGTGAACTATTGCACTCCTTGACAGCACGCAAGCCACTTTGTACCAACCCCACATACATTTTCCTAGCACACCCAAGAATGCTTACCTGCAAGATTCCTTGCTGCAGACTGAAATTACGTGGCAAAGACAGCTGGCAGAGTAACTAGGACACTGCATTTCATATTCTAGTTTAGTGCACTCAAAATTATCTGTGCTGACAAGCTCCAAGGTTCTGAATAATTTTCATGATCAGGGATGACCCGAGTTTAGAAGATACACCATGGGAAAATGAAACTGTCACAAGATCACTTTGGAAGTATGATCTGAAATTGCCTTAGACCTATTTGAAGTATGTTTGCTGAACCATAGCAGCACAGAGTCATTCTAGGAGGCAAGAACTCTGTTCAAGACAAATAGATCTTTTTCTCCAATTACCTGATCATCCTCACTATATCACTGTCATGGAGGTGAGAGGATGTAGAAAATAAACAATAATAAATTATACATGTCTCCTCCACAACGTGGAAACCCTAATGCCCAGGTATAAGAGTTAAGGCAAGAACCAGGATCTTACCTTCTCTAGCACTTCAACTATAAGGAGCTAGAATACTACTACATCTGCAATTTATATCTAATTTGGCTATTGCTGGATTAGAATGGTAACACTTTCTGGGATTGCCAAGTTTCCTCTAATAATGTACTTTAATTTAAATTATCTTTTTAATTTTTAAATTAATTCTAATGAAAGCTAAAGATAAAATGGTAACCACATCTTCTTAATCTGGCTTTACACTGAGCATCACAGGAGTTACACAGAACTCGCACCACTATCAATGATCAACATCAAGCCAAAACAGAGGCAATCTGGTCCCACCTAGAATTTTTTCTCCCTTTTTAACATTGCAGTAGTATTACTACACATAGAATAGTAGGAATACCTAAACCACATATACTTCAGTACCAAAAAAAAACAAAACCAAGAACATATTTCAAAGCTATTAACATAAGATAGTCAATAATATGGTTTCTGGTATTCAAATTCTTGGGCCTTGTTCACGTTATAATATCTCATCTTGATCTGTATGATGATCATTTATCACAGATATAAGAGAGCTGTAATTAGCAACATCATCACAACCCTATTTTTGGTAGTATAAGTGTAGAGCAAGCAGCTTTTGTCAGCACAGTTCTGTTAGACACAAATTATACCTCAGATGCCATTGCTGTGTTTGTTGAGGCTTGTTTTGGACACCAAGCCAGACCATCCAGCTTCTCAGTAATCCTGTTTTGGCAGTCACCCTGACATTAAAAGCTTCATCTTTGACAATTCAGACTTCAGCTTTACTGCCAGGCATTAAATATGCTACTCCACTAACTCCCTGTGCAAATTCTCCAACAATAAAGGCTGTAAATGAAAAAGTAGTTGCAACTAAGTGATTAGAAGGTCTACTTGCACCAAAAAAAACCCAACAAAAACAACTCACAAAAAACCAATACAAAATAAACATACTAAAAGCACTTTTTCCTCTCATGATAATGTGCTCCATATGGCTTAACACAGTAAGAATGCCAGTCTTCATACATCAAGGAAACAGCTCAACAGAATTCAAGTATATTGTTACTGACAAAACCAGTCCACATTAAATCATTTTCAGCAGAAGTTCCAATTAATATATGCTAGCCACAAAGTTTTCTAATTGTAATCAACATGCACGCTACACCAATTCAGCTCAGATGCATTCTTTGTTCAGCTTTCTAACTGTTCTGACAGAATGCCTTCAAAAAAAGAACTTGAATAAGACAATTATAAATTGTGCTAAATGCCCTTTTCCTCAGTACTTACATCTCTATCTAATCTATACAGTTATCACTACAGATGTAAGAGTAGCAGTGATCACATTAAACTACAAAAATTACATTCACAAAAGCAAGAAAATTCATAATTAAGGTTGACGCTTTCAATTCATTCTATCCACCCTAGACACTACGTTTTCAGAGCTTGTCAAATTACCCACTGTCTGAAGATTCAAGCTGCATCACAGGATTCAATAGAGACTGAGAAAAATCTCAGTTTGGAGTCCTTAATCTCTGAACCGTACTTGAAATGATATCAATCAGTAGTTGCTCATGTGACACTAAGATTTGCTTTTCAGCGAATTGTTTTTCCTTTCACGGTACCCAAAATAGCCTTCTGCACAAATAACGGTTTTAAATTCTGTTCTCATGCAGACATTAGCTATGACTCCATGCCTACCTCCCATGGCAAAGCAGGATGCCCAGATCTGATTTTTATTTTGCAAAATAAAAATATCCTTTGACAAACTTGCCGTAAAACAAGCTTTCCTGGAGCCAAGAGGTTCACATCTTAACGTAATTTGGGATTACAGAGTCTAAAACCTTTTTGTTCAGTGAAGGCCAAACAGAATTTCCCAGTATTGTTGCTAACCACTTTTCAAACAGAATTCCAGTCATAAGTATTCATCTTTATTGTATCAGCATATGCTACAACTTAAAACTATTTCTGATAAATTCATAAGAAATAATTGTGGTTTTACTGTCGCTTGGGATCTTTGCACGCACCATGTTCATGCCTAGCAGATGTTAGCCATTCTCAGCACATCATTGAGATCAAGTGTGACTACTCATCACCCTGCAGAAATCAAGAACTGTATAAGAGATGTAAACCAACCATAAGTTAAAGGTCATTTAAACAAAAGGATTAGTACAAGCGTTAAAAACATTTTCTGCTTTTCATAAAAATAATTTTCCCCAGTATGGGAGATAATAATTGGTATAATACCTTTATAGTGATGCAGTATATTCATACAGTGACTATCAGAAAAAATTCTGATTTGATGATATTATGCATCACGTGAGATTAAAATATAAACATAGTAAGACTGTATAGTTACGCAAGCAAAACTGTTGCACTGTATTATTTAGCTGCATGTACATGCAGGCACATACAAAACAGTTATCTTGATTTAAAAAAAGGTCCTCTGGGAAATAAATTAGCTAAAACACGGCTATGCCTGAAATATTTTTTTAAATAGATATCACCACATATCCTAAACACTATATACTTAAAATGATCTAGACATTAATGAACTTGGACCAGAAATCCACTTGATACTGCATGGATTGCATTATTTTTATGTGCTGTCACAGTGCCTCATATACAGATAACAGTAACACTCATCTTTACCAAGAGATGAGCAAAATAAGCCTTCTACTGCAGATGATATTTCCGAGTCTCAGCTATACAAGATAACATGCAAAATTACTAAATTTTCATTAATTTTTCTTCTTTACGCACTAAATATAAGTGGTAAACCAGGCTGTTTTTCAGAAAGGAAACTGCCTCTGAAGATTTTGGAACTGGCTGAATTCAATAGCAAGGCAAACAGCACTGGGTCACTCTTAAGCAACAGGCTGACATAGATTAGTTGGATCACAAGGGTGCTGCTATCAGTACAGATCCCTGTACAAATGTCTTGACAAAGATCTTCATTCTTTCTCACCTCTCATAAGTTTCGTAGATTAAACAGGACACAGCAGGACTTGCATTAAAGTGAAAACTGCACCCACTCAAAAGATCTTTTCAGAACAGAGTAACAATAATAAAAAGGTATGCCAAGTACACTCTTATTTCACCCCAGCAGCAACATCACTTCTAGAATAGTTAAAATACAAATATTTATTCAGTTTTAGAAACACACACCAAAACAAAGAGATCCTCACTGAAAACTCACAAGCTACGTAAGCCACATCACAGGAAAACAACAAAATATTTTGAGTAAATTAATTTAACATGAGCTCCTGGATGCAAGCTGGCCCCATAACCTCAAGGATAACAACAATCTTGTAAACCAGAGCATATGCTATCTGTTATTGCAACAGTTCTGAGTTAATATTTAGTTTAACTGCAGTAATCATTGTTAATTTGAACCAATTTTTATAATATATTTCAGTAATTTGGAGGTGAAGGGTTGTATGTTTTAATTTATTGTATACAAAATATGAAGAAATTATACATTATAGCATAGTTCTCTCATATTTACCAGTGAGATAGCCAAAGAATTTTATTTGAACTATTTAAATGAAGATCTTATCCATCCCAACTGTCAGGGAGAAAGCCATCAATATTCACAAGTGAAATCAATTCCAGCACCAAAATGATTCTAAATGGAGGCTAACAGGTGACATCTGTTTATACTAACACTTCAACAAAGCTCAAAGGCCAGTAAGTATACTACTGACAAAGTCTGGAGAAAATATCAAGTTCAAGATGTCCAGATAAGAAATATGAAAGAAAGACTGTACTGAATTAAATGATAAAAATATCCTTCGTAGAATAACCTACAAAGTATATTCTGTTTCTTTCAAGACTAACCAGGAACAGCAACTAGCTTGCTAAAATACATCGAAGAACTGAGATTATTATGCTGAACTAACCTATGTCTGTGCAAAAACTACTAGATAATTCATCGAAAATGGCAGCCAAAGGAAAAGAAAACAGTCTTGAAATATCAATTTTAAAATAGATCTGGTATGAAAATAAAGGGGGGGAAAGTGTATTTCATCTCATGTTTTCTCTTTATGCTCATTTTCCTTATTTAAACCTGACATCTCATGAGTAACAGAAAGACAGCTTTATTCTTAGAATCAAGAGTAACAAGGAAAACAACAGCGCAGTACCATGAGCAAGAGCTTCCCCCTCAAAGCTATTTTCCATCCAGGAAAGCTGACAGCTAATGGAGGTTTTTGGGAGATCACATATTTCACATAGGATACTAACAATTTTATCTCAACAGTCTCCTTGATCAAAGAAATTCAGATCTGAATTTCTGCAAAATGTAAGTGATATCCTCAAATGTCCACCAGAACACTAATTCTGCCTGAGGGAAAAGAACTAGAAATTAAAAAATGCAGCTCAAGGATCAATGACCAGCAGCATCCTACCAAAAAGAAGAGTCATCAAGAAATGCAAGTTAACACAGCTGTACCCACATGGTAAAAATCTATCATTTAGCACCACAGATGCATGAAGTGTTTTCAGTGTACTCCATTACTCATTTGCTTTCAAAATGGCAAACATTACATTTATCCAGGCCTTCACTGTGCGCATATAGAAAATCAGACTAAAATACAAAATAAAAGCATGCTTCCACTTTTTCAGAAGTTCAAAAGCCATTTTGTACTTTTTAATTATACTGCATATTTTCTCAATGCATCTTATTGTAGAACAATTAAAAACTTATCCATAGCTAAACTAGAATACAAAACATCCTTTCTCCAGTTATAAATATTCCAAACGACATTTGTCCATATGAAATTTCATCATGAGGAAAAAAGTTTCACGGAGGAAAAAGCACCAAGAAAATTAGACAGACAACTCATCCACGAATAAGGGATACTTGCATTTTCTCTTCCTTTACTTACTTCCTTAAAGATAACCTGGCTACTCAGTGTTAAAAGTTAACACTTTAAAGTTGTAAAAATTGGCACTCCAAGTGAACCCTGTGGACACCCTAATTCTCAGGCATGCTTGCCCAGTGACGGGACAGGTGAGGACAGGCTGTAGTAGCTACACCAGCACACACCCTTCAACTCATTCTTGAAAAACAATGCTAATATTGGTGCAGTAGAGTTCATTAAAATACATTGCTTATTCAAGGATAAACACTAAGTATCAGTAGCCTGGAACAGAACTAATGTGAAATCTGCTTAGCTTGGTTACAATTTTGTGAAAATATTTAGTGCATACACATTTCTCAAACTGTTCTATTGCTTTATAAATCAAAACAGATTTATGAAAGGTTCTGCTAGAATACTGATGAACATGAAATGAACATTACTTTGTGGCTCATTTCTTGATTCTAAAATATTCCCCACAAAGCAAAATACTTTTTTTTTTTTTAAATGACCCCCAAAAGAATAAGCTATTTTTCCAGGAATCGGTAACCAAATGTGGTCACGTCATTTCGAGTTACTGGTTTCTACAGCAGATCTCCAGAACCTTTTTCACTATAGACCTAATAGCTGCAGTTTCTTTCTTATTCCTTCAAACACAATCACATTTTTTGGAGATGGAAATCAATCAATTCATCTTTGAGATGACAAAGAGTTTGCTTGCATTATTTCTGCACTAGTGGATGTAACCCATTAAAATCAAGCTTTTTTATATAGGAGGTAGCATTATGGTTTTCATTTCCAGCAAATAACAATACAGCTGAAAGTCACATTCTTCCCCTTCCCTTCCACGGCAACAGCTTTCCCTTATTACTTTTATTCACTAATGTTTTCCTATGAGCCACTTTGTTTTGCTGACAAGTATGTCCCCTCCCCTAATGAAAAGATGTGCAATCTATTGTTCGCTCAAGCCATTTTGTTTCTAACAATGACAAAATACCTACTTTATGTCATGTTCTACTGCATGACTAATGAGAACGCAACATTTGAGCTGTACATCTGTATTCTTAGAAGCCTCAAATTAGCAGCATTTTAAATATAACAATAATCCTATTAGCATAATTTCTCTGCTGTTGAATGATAACATGCTCAAGTAAGTTTAAACGGTGTAAATTATAGACTTTTATAGATCATTAAAACTATCAGAGATCAAGATACACCATTCTTGATCCAAAATTACAACATATAGTCACCCTTACTATGGTTTGAATACAGTCCCAAATAATCTGATGTAATTGTTTCCCATTTGCTCTCTTCTACTGCTTTGCAGTTTTGCAGTCTCCACATTATTCTATCTGTCGCAATAATGAATGTTATATACATGGCAGCTGATATTAAAGAACTATAAAGACATTTTTGGTTTAGTGATATCTGTTGTAGGCATTCACAAAAGGCTGGTAATACAGTCTGAAGGTGTAATAACTGATTTTGAAAAAAGTTACGCTGATGAAGAACATCACTGAAACTGATATTTAACTCAAATACTCTTTCAGTTAGATGTTTACATCCTTTAAATGAAACATATTAAGCACTTTCCTGAAGTCTAAAAAGTGACTTTTTTGTTGTAAACCATCAGTGTTCCTCCATTTTGTACTTTTGCTCTACTTATTTCTCTCCACATTAAACCATATGCATATATTCTACCTTATGAAATTTTTACTTTCCCCACCATATGTGTCACAGGTCCCCAATCCCTACACTCCTGAGAAAGTTCACGTGGGGCCTTACAACCCTGTGATGCTTTCTCCCTTCTCCTCCCTGAACACGGGCAGCCCCTCAGCCTGTGCACCATCCCTGTTTATAACTGTCCCCTTCTTCACCTGCTCAGCACCCACCTCCACCCTTTGCCTTCCCTCTCCTCAGGGTGCTTCCTCGGCTGAGTGGGAAAAACCAGGAATTCCTCCCCAGAAGACCTTCAGTGACTCCTCATCCTCTTCTAGACCAGGAGTTCCTAATAAAGCAGGCAGAAGTAAGGCCACCGCAAACCACGGGACTGTCCCTGCTCCCTTACCTCACGCTCACCGAGATAAAATACACCCTCACCTCAAACTTTTGCCAAAGCAGCACCCAAAAAGGGACTGCAGCCCCGAAAAAAAGAGTGAATATATGGCAGCCAACACAAAGAGACACCCACAAGAAAGCGGGAGCTTGTCATACCTTTTCCTCAGCACCGCCGCAGGCCCCGCTTACCTCCTCTGCCCTGAGGGGCGCGCAGAGAAGGGGCGGCCCTTCTCCCCGTCCTCAGGCGGGCGCGAGCGGAAGGGCGGTGCCTCCCTCGCCCCTCAGGAGGGAGCAGCTGTGAGGACGGCTCTTCACCTCAGGCGGGCGCGGCAGGGGCGCCAATCTTTCCCTCTCACCGCGGCCGCCAAAGTGGCTTTTCGAGGGAGCTGCTGGGAGTGTCGGCACAGCCCAGCGCCAACCGGAGGAACTCCGCCCTTTCAGGTACATGTCTCAGGCTCGCCAAAGCCACGCTTCCCAAAATGGAAGGCGGCCAGCGCGACACCCAGCCGCTCCTCACGTTTTCCCACCCATCGCGGGTGGGGCCCTGGTGATTGGTAAGGGAGGGACACACCAGCTCCCGTTAGTCGGTCCTTTCTTGGAAGGATCCTGTCTTACCATTTCTTTTCTTTAAAAATAAGCACAGGAATAGGTCTGGTGGGGCTTTTCTTCTCTCCGGTTGTGTTCTGTTCGTCTGTAGTTTGACAAGATGAACAGGAGTTGGAGCATGTTTGGAGCTCACTCGCCTCCATGGCGTGGTGTTTCTGCTTGCCCAACTGAAGCAATTGCAATGACTTTGGGAAGAGCAGCCTTAAAGAAATACCTTATAGGATCTGCATGCGTATGAGCGCTGTCCTGTTGTGCGCCTGATGTCAGTCAGATAGCTGAACACAGAAATGACCAATTACGTACATAGGGGGCTGTTTGTGTTTTAATTGAATAGGGTATACGTGCAAATGGAGTGTTTGATTGCACATTGGGGTGGCTAGGGAAGGAAAAGTCAAAAGCTGAAAACTGATGTAGCGGAAAAATTTATTTGAGCCTCCTGAATAAATCTGAAGCAGTTTTAGCAGCGCTGCCAAAGGCGGGTTACTCGCCGCCCGCCTGCACTGTAGCCTGATTGTGAGCGTGGGGCAGAAGCCACAGTTGGGCTTTTGACCCACCGCAGCCCCTGCCTTCCCTGATGGGGCAGCTGTTGGGCCCACACCATGCCTGTGGTGACGTGTGGCTGTAAGGAGGTGAGGCCACAGCTTTGTCACTGATCTCCCGCCTGTTCCCCTGCAGTTTGCTGCACTAGGACCACCTGCAACAACTAACTTCACAGTTTCTCAGACATTCAGGGCCTTCCAGTAGTTGCTTCAGCCCTGTCAGCCTCCTGCTACCCGCCCACGTGGGCAGTCCTGTGTGCAGATTGACTTGTCTGAGCCAATATCCTGCACCTCCAAGAACCTTCATTTTCCCTAAGCCCAGGAGGAGCCCAGCTTCTGCTTCAGTTGCTGAGATTCCCTGGGTACGGTTCTTGTATTCTCATTACTGTATACACACGCATTATTTTACTGTCCTGATGATAAGCTGATTTTTTTTTTTTAAATGTATAAATATGTAAAGCTTAGTAGATGGTTTGCATAAGGTGTTGTATAGAAAGCTGTGGATTTTGGTAGCAGTATTTTAGGTACGATAAAATGAAAATTATTCCAGCTAGTAGAAGGGAAGAGACTTATTTGTTTGGTTTGGGTTTTTTTTGCGTTGCAATAACTACTGCCCCCTTAGTTTGGTCAGTGATTCTGGCAGTAACATAATCACCTGAATAGTTAAAAATCTTAGCTTTTCCCCCCTTTTTGTATGTTGACTAAAATTTCTGGGCTGACAAAATCATAACTGCAGACATAATGTAGCATGATACAAATATTTACATTTACTTTTTGTTTGTATATTGGTTCAGATAAAAACCTTGTGAATGTGCTTTCCTTCCATTGGAAAAAGACAGAAACAATGCATTCACATAGACTTCACAGTCCTATAGAATCACTAAATAGGCAAAAACTAGCCTAGGTCCCCTAGAAGCTATAGCAAAGTGTTTAATTTTCACTATTCTTTCACTTCTTAAATTACACCTTCCAAGAGACTGGTAAGAAAAAAACATTAAGGGACATCAGTGCTATATGTGCTTGGCATTGTCAGCATACTGATTCAATAGCAACCATTAAGTAGTGTGGCACACATCTCTCATAATGATATAATTGTCTGCAATTACACAAACAACTATTTTGACTACACTAGCAGCACTGGCTCATGTAGGAGACGTCTGCTCAGCTTGGTGGCTTCTGAAAGTACTGTTCTTACACCCTTGACTTTTCATGTTGTAGATAGGGAATGTGGCCTTTTCATTCTGAGCTGAATCCTGGTCAGATGTTGCCCGTAATAATCTGAAAATCTTTATGCAGTAACAGCTAGTGGTCAGGGTGCGCATATATTGCCTACAGAAAGGGAAGGGTGAGAAATACAGCTGTCTTTGGAGAGCAGAAGGAAAAAGTCAGAGTCTGCAACCCCCTTCCTCCCAAACCAACAGGTTTTGCAAGAGGGCTGAACCTTAACTAAAAATTGCTGCGACTGGTAGTCATGAGATAGAAAGGAGCTAAAGTTGTGGAAAGATCGGTAGCAGTTCTTTTCAAATGAGTTTGTGTATTAGAAGTTGATTGTTTTTTAAAGTGGATGATATCTTGTTGAGGTTTTTTGTTTGTTTGTTTCCCATTCCAAGAATTCCAAGCTTTAGCAAATCCAGAATAGAATAGCCATTATGGAAAACTATGCTTTTCTCAAATTATATTTTATATAATCATTATTCATACAGTAAGGAAAAATACACAGAATATTCTAGCTTTTATTCTTAAATCCTTCATAGTAGTCTTTGGAAATCCCTATTAATACTAAGAACATGAGGTAAACTGTAATTGGAAGTCTAGAATTTGGAACTATTGAATCTATTGACTCTCTCCTAAATAAAGGGAGAAAGTCTAATTCCCTCGCTTAAGAATACTACTTTTCTTCAGCTAGTTACTTTAATTCATTAGAAATAAATGTGGGCTATGGCAATGCTATAAGCAGATATCTTGATTAATTGCTGATAAGATGCAAACCTTGAAAAAGAACATTCTTCAAAGTAAATAGCTTTTCCTTCTTCAGTATTAGTAATTTATTTCTTTGTCCAGTATACTTTCAGGGAAAAACCTGAGTATCTTCTCTATCTTCCATTTGCAGGTCCTTACCTTTTCCTTGCGATTTGATTTATTGTTGCCAAGTTGCTGTTCTGGACTCCTTATCTTCTGTACTGTCCTTTTGTGAAATCTTGTATTTTAAAAATGCATAAAGCTTTTTCTGACAATTCTTGGATGAGTGCTTTTGGACAGAGAGGAATTGAATGAGTTCAAGAGAGTAGGTTGTGAATCTAGTTTTTGCTTAGGTGGGCAGTTGTAGTAGTAGAGAATGCTACTGGCTCTCAAGGCTAGAAAATCGAGGAGTGCTTGTTCTGAATTTGCTAAACTTCAAATCTCTAATTCATGTGAGGAAACCCTCATTACATTTTCCCATGGTGATTCAAGTCATTTGTATAAAAAGTATGCCTGCTGTGCTTTAGATTACAGTGGAGGAACTCTTCAATTTAGAAAGAGGTTTTAAATTCAAGACTTACCACTCACAGCCTGTGATGCATGTCTCAACTTAAGATAATGAAACCAACCTGTTCCAGACAAATTTAATTTAAATAATTAGCAATTCAAAGTTGTGAAAGTTATTTCAGGCTATAAAGTTCATACAATTCTCACATCAAGAATTTGTGAATAGTGAAAGCAAATATTATTTGACAGTGCTCACCAAATAGTCCAGGAAGAACTCATTTGTATAAAATTCTGAAATGGTATTTTGAAGAGACCGACAGAAATGTTTAGCCTTTCTAACTGTCAGAGAGATTCCATGTTTGGTAGTTAGATGGTATACAAATGAGTAATACAGCAGTTGTTATAATTGAAATCTTTAAGGAAAAATATGAGCATTCTCTAGAACATAAAAACAAGGAATGAGGTAAGAGTTCTAATGAAAATACATCTGCAAAGTTATTCTATGGAAACCCATCTGTGAACTAATTGAATATGAAGTATTTTACTTACTTATAAACAGTTTATTTTTCCACTTAAGCAATCTTAATAGAGTAACTGGATTTAGGAATTAAGCATGGACATTCAGTATGACCTGAAAATAAAGTACATTTTGTCCAGAATGTGTACTTTGTCCTAAATAAAAGACTGGCAGCACTTGCTGACATCCTAAAGAATCTTGTTTGATGGGGATAGGGATATTAAGTTCCCCTACTCTCCTTCGCCATCTTGTTAGTGAAGATTTTTATATATAATAAATAGAGTGGTTGACAATATAGATTGTATAAATAGCAAAAATAATGAGCAACACAGATAAAAAATAAGAAAATTGAGTACTAAACAAGGCTGTAATGGCTGTAGAACCATTATGTAGAACATAGAAAGTTAATACAACTTTATTTTCTTTCAAATCCATTCACAGCACTTGTTCCATTTTTGAGGGAATATTTTGTTCTTTCTCCAAGACACAATGCTTATTCCATTGTTTTTCTTATCTATATTTTTGTGATGAGCATTAGTTTTTACAACCGTAAGTGGTAAGTGCTTGACTTAGAGACACAAAGAAGAGATGCAGGTAGAAAATGAGCTTTAGACAGAATGAAAGCACTGAAGTGTGAGAGTAGGTATGAAGTTTGATATGCAACTCAAAGCTGTGCTTCTGAGCATGTGTAGAGCTACTTTTTGCATTAAGGACCATTTGATGCTTATCTCACTCCTAAACTTGATAAATATCCTTAAACTAGCTGTTTCTCTACCTAAATCTGACATACGTGATCAGTATGTGTTGTAAAGCATGCTGAAGTCATGCCAGCAGGAGTAGTTTGTACACAAAATCCAGAAGCATTCTTATTCAAAGATAGCAGCGGCATCTTATATTAAATTTTGTACACAGCGTTTGTGTAGAGGGCAAAAAGATCAGACCTTCACTGTCAGATGAATGTTTAAGTTTCATTTTTTGTTTGATGATTCAGATTTTTCTGAGGAAATCCTAGTTTAAAACACAAACAAAAAACACCAAACCCCAAATATCTAAATCTTAAAAGAATGTTGGGCTTATGTAAGATTGCATAAAGTTAGCATCTACTTTGCGGTTTTGCACAGAAGGCTTGGGGTGACCTCATTAAACCAAATTAAGTTCTCATATTGAAAGTGTGCTGCAGAGAGAGGAAAGAAACAAAACAAGCACACTACAAGTGTTTCTTTGGCTGACATTTCTTCTATCCCTTTGACCGATAGAGGTGGAGATATTGTTCTAAAATACTGCACAAATTTTTAAGAAGCATCTAGAAGTAACGTTGTAGACAAAATTAAAGAAATTAAATGGGAGCGAGACCATGATAACTTAACAAAAGCTTTTAGCTTCCTAGGTTTGGGGGTTTCTGTTAGTGGTATGTTCTGTCTATTGGAATGCCGTAAAAACATTAACAGAACTATCATAATCTAGGTTGTAGTTATCTTTTTGCTGATGTTTGAGTATTGTTTTCTTTGACTTAGCTGTATGTTTCTCCTCTTGTGTCCTTGTAGATGATGCATGACAATCTTTAATTTTAAAATATTACATCCCTTCAGTCTGTAAATAGCATTTTGGCACCTGCGGCTTTTCCAGGACTAATTTTTTAGTTTTGTTTCCTGATGCTTTTATTAATCTTGTGTGAGCTATAAATGTCAGTACAAATTTTTACAGCATCTTTTCTGTTGGAAAGTGAGGTAGTTGAAGGAATTTCTAACGGGATAACTTCCTTTTCCCTTTCAGTTTACCAGGTCTAAATATATAGCAAAATGCATTTGTCCAAAGTGACTTTAGTGATCTTAGTGGAGTTCTGCATTTCTAAGCCCTGTTTCTCTTGCATGCTGTCACTCACTGTTTTGGTTGTACTCCAAGTTGAGATACAAGTGATTCACATTTGTTCAAACTCTATATTCTCTTACCTTTAGTTATAACTCCTTCAGGCTGGAGTTGCCCCTTTGATATTGATGTAACCTATATTTTTTTCTACTCCAGGAAAATGAATAATGCTTCTGTCCTGTCACATTTGGAACAATTGCCAGCCAGATTACAGCACAAGAATCAATTTCTAAACTAGTGTCGCCTCTGGCTATGCAATACCAGAATTACGAGAACTTAAGGAACAATGGCTAATAATGAGCTGCCTTTTTTTAATGAAAACTCTGTGCAATTCTCAGTGATACCACTTCCCAGTCATTATGTCAAAGGCATTTGACCGCCTTGTATTCTAAGTAAAGCTTTCAAAATCTACTGAGCATGCTTTTGAACTCTTCTTCATGTGCAGAATCCATGAAGCATTAAATTTTCTGTAAATTGGTATAGTAGAAATGTTAACACATAAACTACTGCTGATCAATAAGCTGTTGAGCAGTTGACATTATGTATTCTACCAAAACAAACCAAACAAAAACCCTGGAAGTATGAACAAATTTACTTTGAATAATTTAAGCTTTTTACAAGGGAATAAACTTATACTGTTAAAAAAAATAACCTGTTTGGCTGTCTGGAAACATATTATTATTGAAATGACATCTTTCCCTTCAGATGGGTTTTGAGATTTGTATGCTAGCTCTTGGAGCCTCTGTGTAATGAGTTCTCTTTAGAAGATTTAAAATCCATAGTTTCTGTACTGTGGGAAGAAAATGTCTGTTTTCCTTTGCATGTGCGTGTGTGGGAAAAATAGTTGTCTTACAAGAAGGATATTACTTGGTAATAAATCTCCTGATTTCAGAACTTTGTAAAGTGAAGAATCAATGTAGTGCAGTAAGATGAAGATCAAATTAATATTTGAAAATTATTTTCTTTCAACCTAAAGGGTGTTACTGATACTGTTTTGGATTTCAGCCGTGGTATTTCCATTCATCTAGTAGGTTATTTGACTGTTTCTTTTACCTTTCTAAGTTTCAAAAATAAGGGAGGAAATAAAGCAGCATCTTTTAAAGGAATATTTTAAAGTTCTTATGTTGTGACATGTTTACAAGAGAAACGTATTAATTTTAGCAAGCCCCTCCAAGTTCTCCACATTCAGACGTGATGTGTCTACAACACCTTCTAAGAAATAGTGGATGTGACTCAAAGCCCATTTTGGTCAGGAAAAACCCTCCCATTAACTCCAAAGTTTACTGATAGACCCATTATGTATATAACACTAGTCAGATTTCATGCTAATGCTAGGAGTAGAGCAGCTGAAGCGATATATGAAGATAGCAGTAAATTATCCTAATGTGTGTCGTATAAGTTTTAACTGTATAATATAATCCAATACTGTTATTTCAGATTTGCTTGTTTGCCACACAAGCTAAGGATTTGATTTCTTTACTTTGAAGTAATATTTGCAGTACAAAGATAAAATCATGAAACAAATGTCTGAGAAAATGATCATGTTCTGAGAAGTAACCTTATGTCATTTAAGCATTCGCGCACTATAATCTGTATTGCTTTTTTGACCTTTGGCTTTAGCTTTTCTGATCTGCGTAATGCACTTAAATTCTATCCATAATAGTATCATGATGGTATTCTGTCCCTCAGCACCTCCATGAGTTTTATTTGTCAAATGAGAAGTATGTGTTAAACTGAGACAGTAAGATGATGGGAGAAGGTAGGCACTATGTTGGGGAGTGGTAATTTTTTTGAGTGTTCCTCCTAAAAACATAATATTCAGTAGTTGTGTTATGCTGTTTCTCAAAGTGACATCAAAGCAATAATCTGCAGACTTAAAAACTCCTTTTTTTAACCCTTTTCCCGATGCGCAAGGAAAGTAGTGAAATTACTTCATATGAGAATGTTTACATCACATAAAATTGCTGCAATGAGTGCAGTTTAAGAAGTTACCTAAAAATTGGGGTCAATAGCTGATGCTGTTGGAGCTCTTGAGCATGCCAAACTGGGTGGTTCTTAAGGGGAAATACACATTTAAGTTGTTTGACAGCTCCCCTTTATTTTGGTCTGTAAATATGGTAACTTGATAAATACCAGAATGCAGAGGTCTGTGAAAAGGAATAATAAAAGGAAGTCTATTTTGTGTTTGAACACCTGACTTGTGGATCTAGAGCAGTATTACACATTGTTTCTTTTGCACCTTAATTGATCTGTAATATATATGCAGTATTCTGTAACATAGTACATCAGTAAAGTAGCACTTAAAAGTTCCATGTACTAAGAAATGGAATAAGCACAAAGGAGTATTCATTGTACTAAGAATCAGCACATTGGTGATAGGAAAGGACTCTGAATGTGGTAGTGTTTTTGGTACGTTACTATTTGCTAAGCTTCTATCTTCCCAGCTGATCCTAGAATTATGTGGTGATGTGCTGGGGTACGATATCTATTGGGATTAATAAAATCTGGTAAAATGACTGTAAATTAGTATTTTACCAGCTGAGTATATTGGTGTCAATTCTGTTCATCTTGTATGTCTTGAATTAGGGAACATTTATAAGAGCCTAGGTGGACCATGTAGAATTTCCCCTTCTTATGAAGCATGAATGCGATATGCTATGGGGTTGCACCTATCACTAGGGTGAAAAATAACTTCAGGAAAAGTCCGTATTTCATAGGTTAGAGAGAGGTTAATGCCAGCCTTCAACAACTAGTCCTTTCTTGCAATGTGTTTCCACCCTCTATCAGTAGAGTAGTTTCAGGGGAAGCAGAATATATCTGGGCCAGTTTTTATCCACTTACAGGTCATTCTGCTACTATATACGTCTCCTACAAAGTCATTTTGGATGCTGCCAAAAATATACGGTGAATATAAGACAAACATTCTTTACTGCTTTCACAGACATTTAGAAGACACAGTTAATGCATAAAATTTTCAAAATCACTTAGTGTGGGACACTAGGTATCTGTAAGGATCTGGGTAGTAGAAGTCTGAATCGCTGTTGGAAATAGTACTTCTACACATAATTCCTGTTGGATTTTTTTCCTTAAGGATTTCTGCCTAGTTAACTTTCAAAGTTTTGAAAATAGTATTTTTATAATGGTTTGCTACCAGGAAGAGTAGTATTCCCTTCTTGGGTTGGCTTTAGCAGTCATCGTCAGGAGCTAATTTAGCTCATTAAATTTGTCCGCCAGAATCTTAAAGAAATGTAATGAATCTATGAAGAAATGTCTTGCTGAATCTTCTTATTTTTATAATGGAAATCATATGGTACTTTGTCCTCAGTACCAGTGCAGGCTCATGTCAATTTACTGACATTATCAGCTTCACCATCACCAAGAATTGTAGATGACAGATTAAGGGCACTCTGGCAATATACAGAGACCAAAATATGTGTCAAAATGTTGCATGCATGCTTTGCATCTTGAGTAAGGTTTTAGTTTTGTCTGTATGAGTTTTGTGAATGTAATCACATTAGCTACAAATGCAGATATACAGGTTCTGGGAGTAAATATTGTTTTGGTTTGCTTTAATAAGCTTTTTATATTCTGTTCAGTATGACACTGATGATGTCTAAATACTTGGTCACAATAGAGTAAAAAGGGTGGAAGTAATTTCTTAACTAACCTTTATGTCTGTGATTGATGCTGTTGGTGATGTGTATTCAGAGATATTCAGCCCTGGATTATGCATGCACTAAGACATGGAGCAAAAATGTCAACTAAACTGGTAGAAAATGTATGTAGCCCTATGCATGAGAATGACCGTGATGTTAAAGCAGTTGCTCAACAAAATATTCAGTTTGTTTCTGCATTTAGAGAATTCAGGTGTCAATGACATATTTTATTTGATAGGGTTTTTTTTTGCCTGAAGAATTAAAAAATAAGCTGACGTTAAAAAAATTTTTTTCCTGTCACTGCAGCATTAGAAAAGGGCTTTTTCAGATTTCAGAGGTGACACCTCAGGTTTGGTCAGGTCAGGCTGGATTGTGTCAGTCCAGCTCTGTTACAGAACAGGACATGAGCAATACAAACTGATAATACACTGCGAATGGGAAATAAAATCTAAAGTTTCTTCACACCTGGAGCAGAATGAATGCAAATTCTCATGAAGTATTTTGATACTTTTATTGATGCAGAGAAGACTCTTAAACAGAAATAACTTTGCTGATGTCCTTGGAACTGTTTTTCTGTTCTGTACATCAAGTACTACTCAATGCAAATAATTCTGCTCCAGTGGTACTAACAAAAGAGTTTGGTTTTGCCTCTTATTTATGTCTTTAGGGCAGTCTTTTCAGTAAACATATTTTGGTTAGGATTAAATTTAAAACCAAAACAAACTACTATAGTTCTGTATCCTTCCAAGTAGCACAGCTTTTTCAGATGGTATACCTGAGGATGATGCTCTATATAGCATCTCTACCAGCAAGTCACTTTTAAAAAATTTGGTCTCAAAATTATCTTTTCCCTTCTTACTATTATTTGACCTTTTAACTCTTGTTAGTTTAGAATTAAAACAACCCCAAGAATCTTTACTTTGTGCTTAGATAATTCTTCTAACCTGCTTTTATTTTCTATGCTACAATTTCATTTTCATTCCAAGGTGGTTTTGCACTAACAAATGTGGCCATAGAAGCAACTTAGTTGCTCATTTTGTTTTGTCGGTTCCTTTTTGTTTCTGCATACATCCTATTAGCCATTCAGAGTCTACGGCATGTCAAATACCACATTTCCTAGTTTTTGTTCAGTAAAGATTTTTGAAATCTTAATGTTTTAATGTAATGCAAACCTTTTAAATCTTGTTGTGGTGTTCTGTCTTTGTGTTCTCAATTCTAAATCTATTGGGGCACTTAATTTTTTTTTTTCCCCAGAATCACTCCTGTAGATATTGCACATACCCTAGAAAAACACAATATTAAGGTTTAATGTAGGCTATACCTTTTCATTGCACTTATTTATGAACTGAGGTTGTCCCAAAGCTGGTATGTCATGTACTAAAACAATTCCTTGTCAGTCTGAGAAATTCTTATTTGGTCCACCTAATTTTCTAGTCAATGCTGGGTCCTTCTGTGGGGACTGAGGCAAAAGAAGGGTTAAGTGTGGTAGAACTAATAGGGAGGAATAAGCAGCTGCAGCACTGTTCTGGCAGATGATGAAGTTGTGTGAAGTTACTCCCTAAATAAGGAGGTGCTGCTCACAGGGAAGAGATTCCCTTTTTGGTGGGAATATGATCTTTTAGAGTACGCGATGGTGTAAACAAGTAAAGTAGAAAATTACTGGCCATGGTAGAAAAGTATATAAAGAGCACGCTTGCTTAATAAAGCTGATTTCAATCCTGCATATTGGAGTCCGTGTCTTTCAATTCGCCACATCCTTCCATGTGGATTACCTGACTTGGTATATCCTACAAGGAGCGTTGAACAATTTTCCTGTGCTTCTGTTGCTTTAGGAGGGAGGGTATGAACCTGTAATTCCAAGGCACCTGTTTTTTTGTGCCTCTGCCTCTTCTTTGAACATTTAATTGATCCCTCTGATTCTCCTTTATGTGGAATTCTTTCCTGGAGGTACAATGCCAGTCTCCTTTCAAGGTTAATTCTAGACTTAGGGCAAGAGACAGAAAGACCAGTTAGGGGCATGACGCAGCTCCAGTCACATCGTAATTAGTCTCGGAAGGCAGGCAAAAATGCAATTGCACGGAAAGTGTTCCCAGTCTACGCTGTGCTTAAAGCTTTCCATTAATTGGAAGTCTTTGACCATATTGCAAATGTGGCACTTGTAATAGTTTTTAGAGTAGGAACGTGTATATGTTTGTTGCAGGGCAGTCATGGCAGCTCGCTTGTCCTACCTTTTTCCTTTCCTCAAGTGTTAAACACTTTGGCTACTTGGGACTTTTGTTGTACATTGCATCACAATAATATAACGACTTTTTGTGCAGACATCATCTCAGTGTAATTCAAGTAAGTCTGGTTGCAGTCTGTATGTAATGGTTGACTTGGGAGTAGCGGGTACTGCAAATTGCAGATCACAAAAACGGGTTGCTTTTGAAAATATGCTCTTTCTGTGTTTCAAAACTGTAACTTGGCAGTTGTGATTTAATATGCAGCATAACAGGTGCTACAGTTTGGGCCTTTTTCAATCTTTGCCATCATGTATGGGCAGATTTGGAGGTTGAGACATGGTTCGCTGCTGCAGCATGTTAATTGTGTTGTATTTTGTTTTAATCCACATTGCTATTCTTAAATCAAACTGCAGTTTCCAGCTGTTCTTTCACTACATGCTTAAGGAGTTTTTGAAATCCTTTGGTCTTTGAGAGATCAAACCCACATATTTATAGATTTGAATTATTACTGTCTTTTTATTGTGGTCGTGTTTAGCATTGATGTTGTCTCTGTCAGTCTTCAGGAATTTTCTGTCACCCTACTGAACTATTAAAGATGTCTGTTTAAATGAGAATAGAAAGTTGACTATGTAACAAAGATACAGAGTGTGCTGTCTGCATGCAATGCATCACTTGTGCCATTTTTTCCCCCCAGTTATTGTTCGTTCTTTGCTGTTGCATGGTGTTTCTCCCTTCTCACCCCTTTTTTTTCACTTTGGAGAATTTACCTGTTACTCTGGTCTCCAGTCTTCACTTGATTTCATCAACTGTATATAACAAATAACACAGAGAAAATAAAAGCTTAATTAAGGAAAGAGATTTCTGATGGTTTCCTTCTTAAAGCTAAAAATAACTTCACTGAGTGAATGATAGCTCTCGTTTATGGGGGTTTGTCTCTTAAGCTTGTTTGGTTCAGTGTGGCAGGTTTTTTTCTTATGTATTTCCTCATAATGTGTACCTTTTCACTCATTGTTATGCCCAGTTACTAGTGAAAAATACTTCTATGCCTCCATATTTTGCTGTAATACCTATTTCATTCTCCATTACTACTTCCTCTGTAATGATGCAAAACCTGTTGTGTTTCCAATCTCTGTGTTTCAGATCTCTTAACTTGCATTAGCTCATTGGCTTACACAGAAGAATGAATAGGTAACCAAACACCTTATTCAAGCTACTTAATATTTCCATTGCTAACTGATGCTGGTAAAACAGGTAGCTTCTTTTGGCTCTGTATGAGGTCTTTATCAATGGTGAAAATAAAAAGAAGTTTAATTTAATTTATACCCTCTATCTCTTTGTCACCAGATACCTTTCATATACAAAAACTTTTAAAAGTGCTCTTTTTTAATTTTTGCAAAAATGCTTTTCAATTTACTTATGACATGTGCTGGCCTAGATATTCCTAGTAGATTTTTGTAAACGCTTTTATTGGATACCTGACTGTGCTTCCACTGAAAGCAACGATTATAACTAATGATATTTTCACAGTAACACAATAATATCAATTCTCAGTGCAATTCACTGAGAATATGCATGAAATTAACTACTTTTTTTTTGCATTAAAATAAATGTATTGTAGAAATGTCACAAAGCAAATGTGAAAAGAAGAAAGAAGAAAATAAAATAAACAAAATACAAATGTAAACTTTATCTCACAAAACTCCATAGAACACAAACGTAGTGCTCGCTCAAAGAACCTGTATTAATGCAATAATGGCCTTAGCATCCCAATTCTTGAGAAATTATTGTAACATAATGGAAAAAATATAAATAAGATGGACATGACCCCAGATTAGCGTACTTTAATAGAACATTTTATTCAATTATGTTGGCCTGAGAAATTAATTTCCCAGCTTTAATGATTTTTGTGTTCCAGGGCATAGAGGATTTGGGGTTTTGCTGTTGCTCTTGAAGGGTAGAAGACCATTCATTTTGTCATATGATTTTTATATCAATGTCATATTTTCTGTTCTGAAGTCTTGACAGTTTGCCAGCAAGCTCCCAAAGTTTATGCTTTGGAAACAGGCTATGAAAGCTTTTGGAAGTGGTGTGTGTCTTTGAAAATGATTCTGTTTTAACGTATATCTAAGAGCAACATTTTGGCATGAGATATAAGGGAAAGAGCTTACTGAAGGCATAAATGGACTCAAGTTCCTTAAGTACCTTGGATCAAGAAAATCTTTTCAGGATAATTGCACCTCATCATCCCTCATGCATGTGAGTGTTTAATGTGATCTTTGTAAAACATTAGTCACCAAAGTCATAGAGCAGCATTGATAGAAGGGTTTGCCTCTGATATTGCAAAGAAAGCAATGAAATTAAAAAAAAAAATCTTAATCCCTTACTAATTACCCTAAAATTGTTCCCATTATCACTGAATGACCAAATTTATGTGTGAATTATTCTGTATAAGAGAAAATAGAAACCTCCAAGGGTAGCCAGAGTATTTTTAGATATAGAATGTGTAAAATTTGAGGCTGAGGATAGATTTGTTGGTCTGCAGAGTATATTTTACTAAAACAGGAAATGCTGTGATTGCCTCAGTTTAGGAAATGAAAGGGTAAATACTTACCTCCTGGAGAGGCCAGTTGTGTTTGGGAAAGAGATCAGACTTCTGCTGACCGTTAGTTACTCACTGTATGAGTGAAGAACAAATTACTGTGGCTTTCTGGTTTGTTTTGACTGAATCTTGCTTGCTTACCTTGAAGCACTTTCTGAGTATTCCACCTTATAATAATACACTAGGGTAAACATAAGGTGTTCGCTGAATTTTCCAGATGCCTAAACAGAGGCACAGAGAAGGCAAGTGGATTGAGCAAAACTTTACAGAATTACTTGGAAAGGTGGGTGTAGTACCTAAACATTCGAAATTCATATTGTGCAATTTGCCTGAAGACTGGTTCTGCAGACTGAAAAACATGTGCAAATACTTCACTAGAGGCTGTTATGTGTACATGGTGAAAGGTATTTAACCTTTAATGTGCACACATACACATATGTACAGGTATATAGAGATGTATACACATGTGTATGGATCACAACACAGAGTGAATAACTGAAGCCTGAGGTAGAGGATGTGCTTTTGCAGTTCATGCGTTAGGCTACTAATGTCTTCGGCTGTTAGCATTTTCCTGTTTCTGGAGGTTCTGTGAGATGATTTCTAGAAATCATATACTGACTTGGCTGTCCTGTTTGAGAACTGGGAATTGGAGAAGGACTATGAAATGTCTAGGTCAAGATGTAGATTAAACTTGGTTGTTCAATTTGAAAGGCTTTTGTTTTGCTATGTTTTAAAAATAATTATATGAGAATGAGATGCCGTTAATCAGCAATGAATCTGAAATACATGTTGGGGTTCTTTCATATAACATGTGATTTCATAATGGAGGTTAAACTTGGCCTCTTTTCACATATGCCTTAGAATTTTTAGTCTTAAAACAATTTGTAGGTTATATGGAAAAAAACCCAGCTAATACAACTCATAAGGTATTAAAACAATTCTTGCCTGTTTAGTCACTGAAAAAAGAACAGATGCAATGCATGCTATCAAGATGATTTTTTGGAAGTAGTGGAAACCCTTTTCACTCCTGGGTTACATTGCCTCGGAGAAGCGCTGTGTCTGTGTTCACATGCAACATGTTTTGTAAAGAAATGCAATTGCTGCCTAGCTTTCATTTTCTTCCTGTGACTTTTTATGTTATGCAATATGAAAAAAACCTCTCTGGAAGAAGTAGTAAACAAGCAAATTTTTCATGACTTAAGCTTTGAATCCCCCATTTATCTAACTGATGTAGCCTGGATATTTACTGATACAGCATGCCGTGATAGATAAATTATCCTTATGTGCTTCTAGGTATCCCCAGCAATCTATAATAGTAAGCTTTATAGTGACAGCAAGCTAGTAACACAGTGTGTGGCAGGATTATACAGGAAAAGGTATCTGGGTTACAGAAATAAATTCTGCTTCCCCAGACTAGCTTGATGCTATTTCAGTCTTTAAATCATTTAACTTAAATAGTTCCTGTCTTGAATTTTTTACACTCTCCACATTAATGTCTGTCTTGTTTTTTTAAACCTTGCCATGCAGACTTCTAATGAATATGTGTATATATCCCTCTCCCTCTGGCTCTGTAGTTAGACACTAGAAAACTAGCAGTAAGCTGTAAGGAAAGCCTTGAAAATTAAGTAGTTCTGTTATTAGACTAATTTTTGTAGTACATTATATATATTTTTCCTCTTTCTATGGCCTGCCTCTTTCCTCCTTTATAAAAAGAAAAGGAGAGGTGTATACACTCTTGGTTAAACTGCATGGCCGGGAAAAGAAAATACATCTATGCTAACAAAGCTATGTCATTTTCCCTTGGGTTTTTCAGTTTCTCATAGTCCTCTATGCCTTTTCTCCTTCTGCTGGTACTTGCTGACTCTGGTTACCCATGAAAGCTATTGTTGAGGGAAACCATAACAGCCCTTATTCTCTAAAAACAAATTGTGTTCGAACCATTTTGTCATTACAGAATTAGGATTTCAACGTTTCCTACTTCCTTCCTAATTGTTACAATGTATGTATCAATTCTTCTAACTCTATTTTTGTGGCTTCCTTTGAAGTGTGGAGCAGGGGGATTGTTTTTATTTCAGGGAAGTTAAAACTCGGTTCTGCCAGTCAGTCTACTGTGTGCTCTCAAGTGTAGTTTATATTGCCTGTTTGCCCATCAAAGCATCAAGAGAGTGTTTTGTGGAATTCTTACAAAGTGTCTGAGGGTAGAACATGCAGGAAACACTAACCATTCAATTGAGAAAAGTCAGTGAAATCTGAAACCACTAGTATAAAAAATTAGTCATTTAATGTAGTAAGAACAAAATTCAACTAAGATTTTAAGATTCACAATATATTACACCTTTGATTTAAAGAGTTCATTAGAACGTTCCTTTGGGTGGTTACTGAATATAGGCTTTGAATTTCTGAGTTACAAACTTTTTTTAAATCATGAAAGAATTAGTAACACCCTTATCATAAAGGATCTTAGCGTATCAGCTCTTCTCAGAGAAGTTAATCATTAACATCAAATCCATAAGAGGAAGTTGCAGTTAAAAATAAATTATAGAAGAAATTAGCACAGAAATTTCTCCTGGCAAACCTTGCAGCATTTATTTAATCTCTGTGAAAATAACATCTGATGAGAAGGGAATCTGAACTTTGCTTCCTTATGTTTAGTCGTGTTTTCCTATGTCTTTGAAAAGGCTGAAGTATATAGCTTGCTTCTTCATCAGAGATAGAAGGCATTAGATTTCCTTACACAATGATACAGAAAGCATAATGAGATGTTTAAAATGAGACTTCCTAGTACACATCAAAATAAATAAAACCCAACAAAGCTTGTAATAAAATTTTGATTACCCGAGAGTACTCCTCTTCTGAGATTTTCTTTCAGCCTTCTGTCTTTAAAAGTTACCTGCTTGTAGTCATTCTTGCTTATTCCTATTACTTCTATTACTTGCTTCAGTGTATGAAGTATTGCCAATGAGTCATGTAGTCATATGAATTATAAAGTTTGCCCCCTATGCTTCTGGTAAAGGCAGTGTGTAATGTCTCTGTTCGTCCTCCCCCTTTTTTTTTTCCCCCAATATTCTTTGTTTAATAAAATGTACTAGCTTGATTCAGAATTTGTCTGGGAATATCATATTTTGGGGTCACCACAAACAAGCAAAGCTGGATATATGTGCAAAGCACCTTTTGTATTTGTCCTAAAAGCAACTATACCTTCTCTGTTGGTTTTGTGGTTTTGGTTGGTTTTGGTGTGGTTTTCTTTTCTCCCCACGAGGAAGGCTAGCTTCTTTCTAAATTTTGCTGCTGTTGCAAAACAAAATATGTAACTGGAAAACATTTTTTCCTGTAAAATTACTAATCTTTCCTCCTGCTTGTAGTCTTTCTTATCTAAAACAAAAAGGAAAAATGTTGGATTTATTTTCTTGTCTTTTATAATCTTTGTTTTAGCAACGTTGCAACTGTGGGTGGGCTTTCAACCAAAGAACTTAAGTATTTCAAACACGTCTGCTGTCACCAGGATTTTTGTGATAGAGAGTGATTTAAAATAATACTTATTTCAAAATTTCAGCTGCTTTGTTTGTGCTGATCTAATGGTTGTATCCATGGAAACTGGAGGGGTAATGCCAGACAGCTGCAGAGTTGTTAGAATTTTCTCTTGTAAAATTTTATCTAGGTCTGTCAGTACAAAACTTCACAGGCCATTTCCCAGTCTGTGGGCTCAGGTATTTGAGATTTTCTGTAAGATTATGTAAAGGACATGGTAAATCTTCTAATGTAATTTTGTATTTCATATCTCCTTGTAGACTGTTATTTAACAAACTACACATTTGAGCCAACAGCCTCAAACACATAATTCTATAACCCTGGATAGAACAAGGAACAGAGAGAAGTGGCTTGTGGCACAGGAGAGGTCAGTTGCAGCCCCAGGAAAAAAAATACTAGGTAATACTCAGGGAATTGTTCCCTGTTATTCATGCAGAAGCTGATGGAAGCTTTACCATTGGTATAACAGAGAGCAGCATCAAGCAGTTCAACTGAATATATTTGAAAATCCTGTGCACAAATATCGTCACTTGCTGGCGTGGTGCCAGTGTGCATTTTTAATAAAACTAGTTTAGTAGCACTGTAGTAAAGCTCGTGTGTTGATTGTAATTTTGTGACAGTTTTTTAACAGAAATATGTAAAACGCGACATTTTAAAATATTATAATGAACAGTCTGTAGTGACCTTCTGCATTAAAGGGTAGTTCTTCCAGGAAGGCCTGGATCCTGCTAGTACTTCAATACAGGCATGGCTTTATTCGTGAGTAGTCCTAATTAAGTCTGTGTTACCACTCTTACATGAGCTATGTGCATAAGGGCTCCTGTAAAGAAAGGATCTAAAATAAGATCTCTACTGCATTAACAGCCACCTTTTTCTATCCCCAAAAATACGCAGGTTCTGAGGGCCAAGATTTGTAAGGTTTGTATCGGTTATTTGACTCTGATTGATCAAAACTACTGTTGATTTCAGTGGAAGTTTTGAATATTTAAGTGTATTGTGTCTCGAAATTTTACATTGAAAGTGATTTGTCAGTGACACAGTATGAAGAGGCTTCTTTATCTACAAGGCTGTTTTTCAGCAACCTAAAATTGATTAAAATTCTTCTGGTAAGAAGCTCTGAATAAAAGAATCTTACTGCCTTAATAGATCCCTGACTGAGATGCAAATGAAATGTACCACATCTTGTCAGTGAAATGAACAGAAGAATCGATTTTCTAAAATTGCAGTAGAATTTGAAGCACTGATTCTGGAATTATAAAAGTCCTATATGCATAGGATACAAATAATTTCCTATACAGTAAATGTGGCAGTGTTGCACAACAAATGAAGGAAGACTCAAGTCCTGCAATGATACCGTTGTTGGTTTTTTTGCTTCTCTGTCTTCCACAGAGCCTGTCTTCAGTGGAGCCCTTCACACTGGTGGTGATATCTTCTGTGAAAGCTCTTTTCAGGAGAGGGCTAGGGATGGTCTTCTGGCTTTTGGTTGAAGCCTACAGCAAGGTTTGCAGCATATACTCTCTTAAGTCTCACCTGTGGTTTATCTACAATATAACTTGCTTATGAGTGCAATGAAAAGGGTAAGATTTCTTACATTATGCCGAAGTGGTATTTTCTCTTCATGGACGTGGCATTCCATCTTCTGCGAGAGCATCAATTATTGTAAAGCATTAGTTTGAAAACTAGTGGCTCAGAAATAAAAGTAGACATGCAGTGAACATATTATTCTCCACATAAATTAAAAATATCTTCTGAATTAATATTAAAAGATTAAATTAAAGTTTGTATGGCTTGTGTGAGCTTTGAAATAAAAATTGACACACCGTGGCACTAGAGGAAGTTCTCTAAAATCCCTCCAACTCATCTGATGATAATGTGGGCATACCATATGCCTTAATATAGTAGTCTGTTCAGGCACAGTCTGATTTTGCAATAAGCCCAGCGTAGCCTTTCTCTGTAGCATAGACCCTGCTCAGGTGTCAGATACCATGTTACATGGGAGTATGTGACAGAAAAACAGTAGGTCTTTTTTTAACACCAGGGTTTGGTGGAGAAGTCTTTGCAAGATAAAGGCATGAGTTAACATGGCCTATGCTTAGTAAAAGCTAGCCACTGCTATAACTCTTGCCAGCCTTAGACTTTCTTTTCATCCACTATATAAAATCAGCATGTGATGCCTAGACAAATCATAAGCAGGATGCCTTGTTCAGGCTAGCCACATCTTGCGTCCTCCAGCCTGTCCTGCTATACTGTACTGCAATGCAAATGTGTAAGATGAAGGTGCAGTGGTCAATAGTGTAAAAATGGGATCAGCGAGCAAGCCTTGCTGACTACATGGGATTTTGTATGTCTGTAAAGTCATGTTGTGATGATTTGGTGAAATAATACAGTTTAATAAAGATACGGCTTTGAGGTTGGGCTAGACAAAGGCTCGTGCCAGCTCAGGTGAGAATTCCCTTGGTCTTGTAGCAGGGTTGCCACTAGTAAGAGATGAAGGCATTTAGGTTTTGTCTGTGCCTGTCTCTGTAGGAAGCCAAATGTTTTGATATCAGACTTAAGTATTGGCGTGTAAAAATGATATGTATGAAATTTGTGAGCTCAAAACCTGATGTATATATAAACCTGAAATACCTAAAAGTCAGCTTAAAGGCATGCAGGAATGCAGATCAGGTGTTTTCTGTTTTTCTGAGTAAATTAAATTGAGGCCGCTTCAGTCTCTTGACATTGATTTCAACCACTTAGTGATTGTTTGGTTGTCAGTTAAGGCATAACTGATTTTATTTCAAAGCAATGACAGCAATGACAAGCTTAAAATGATTTGAAAGGAAGAACCACTATTGTCTGTACAATAGTGAAGTTAGGTAACTAATTCTTTATTTGTCCCTGTCCTCTGTCTTATCTCTTATGTAACGTATTAGCATCTTGCATCCTTGCATTCCAAGGAACTACAAGATACTTTTTAAAGCTATAATTTCTATTACTGAAGCTTGATTCAGAAGTGTATTCCAGTCTGAGAGGTCATTTAGATACAAATTAAATAATAATGGATCATGATGGACCAAAAGAGACAGCTGACATTCTATATATAAATATTTACCTGTGCTTTATGCATTTTTGGGTAGGTTACATTAAAATTAATAAACTGCTGCTGTCTTTTAAGGTTTATCCATTTCTATATGCAAATTGCACTGTAGTTAGGGCAGTGACACTGTACTTTTTATGAGAGGGGATATGTCAGTTTACCACATAACACTTACTCCGGCTGTCTCTTAACCTCTATTATTTATATGCAGTAATGTACAATGTATTTTTGCATGACAAATAAAGTGTTCTGCATTAAAGGCATTTAAAGCAAATTAGAGAGTCAGCTCCAATACAGGACTTGGAATTGTAATCAGGTACATAGTTTTTTAGCCAATTTAGGCAATGGGGTGTTTAATATAAAGGCTTCAAGATAGAAAATGAGTTCTCACAAGGATGCTATTATCCTGCTAAGGTAATGAATACTCCAGTACTGGGGGGCAGATAGTGATAAGGAAAGAAGAACGTATCCAGAAGCAGTAAATTCATTCTGTCACTTGAGGCTTGACCCAAAGCTCATGTGAATCATGAAACTGATACAAAGGCTGACAGGACTGAATCTGAAAACCTGCATTGTGAAGAAAGCTTAATTTTACATGAGTTAGTGAGCTTTCTCTCTTTGTCTTGGCCAACACCATCAAAAGATGGGAAGGTCAACGTGACTTAAGTCTGCATAATAAGAGGGTTTCAGAAACAATTTCAAAGAGAAATGAGATCCAAATACAATTACATGTTTTCATGTTCTACATCTCATTATCAATGTTTTTAATGTAAATACAGTTTTCTGCAAAAAATAACTTTCAAGGCTAGTGTCTCACAATGTATTTGCATTTTTGAAAAAAAAATATATAAAATAATTCCAATAATGTTTGTTTATATGTGACATGGTAAATTTAAACGGAAAATATATATTAGGAGGGATTCTAGCCTCCCTAGCATGCTAGCTAAAAAGATGTCTTCCTACTCATTAACAAGAGTCACAGTAACCTACCAGGGTTGTGGAGCAAAAGTCTCTTGCATCTTTTCTGTAAAACGCCTGCGCTTTGAAGAGGTAGATTATTTATTGCAGCTAGAAATACAACTTCTTTTACTAGGTGCTGTGGGTGTAGTTACTTGTCAGTTGCTTCTTGTGGAGAGAAGAAAAAATTCTAGCTGTACGTTAGGTTGTCTCCAGCAGAGATCAAAAAATCAGACTGCCAAATGAGACTTGCCGTTTTACTATTATTTTGAAGGATTCTTGTGAATGCAATAGCTTATTCTTTCCAGCATCATATCAGTGATTTGTGTACGGTCTTTTGGGGATATTTTTGATGTTACTGCCTTGGCTGGAGTAGAATCAGACATGGGGACAAGGCCATAATAAGGCTATTTAGTGGTAGCCTGTGCAGACTGGGTATACAATAAAAGTTTACAAAGTATCCTCTGATTCTTCCATAAATCCTTCAGCCTACAAACCAACAGGAAGCATCAATAGGACACATCACTGATGTTAAATCCCTCTTACAGCATGGTGCAGACCACAAGCAGCCATTCAGCATCTATGCAGTGGCAGGTTTCTGTAGTTATCACTACCGTTATTTGTAAACCGTAGGAAGGTGACACACAGTAAGTATTAAACATGGTTGGTGTAGTACAAGTTACAACTGAGGGAGGGGGAAGGTTGCATCTGAAAAAGTAATTGAAACAGAAATCAATTTTTTTCCACAGTCACTTAGCATTTCTTTTATATATGTTCAGTTCTGAGATTAACTAATGATTTAGTTGTAAGTGATAGAATTGTTTGAAGAACATGATTTGGAACATCTAAGAATAAGATTGGCTACATTTACTCTAGTTTCTCATACACTGAAGAGAATTTTCTATTTGGAAGAATTATTGGGGTTGTTTTTCTGATGATGGTGTAGGGTATTTTTCCTTGTTTTAACCTTGAGTGCTGACCATATGGAAAAAAAAAGTAAACTTTTTCTCAAGTGTGTGTTATATCATGCTGTGTAAGATTTGGATTTAATAGCTGACACAAACCAGGTCTTTCTTTCTGTTTACTTTTTTAGTTGCAGATAATTTGCTTACTACAGAATGAGCATGCTAGTCTTCAATATTTTTATCTGATATTCTTCTAAACAAACACTTTTATGAGAATTTAAGGAAATAATCATCTGCCATCAGAGGTTTAGGCAGGGTCAGTAGTGGCCAAAAAGTTTGTTGCCAAAGCTCTGTAGCTATCTGCTGAGTGTAATCCATGCTCTGTTGCTAACAGCTGTCATAGCAAGACGTATTTTATTCTGAACTGACCTGAAGGGCTGATGATTTTTGAAGAAGTTATGCCATAGCTTGAAACTAGAATGAGATACGTACTTGACTACTTGAGCAGTCTTCAGGGATATTTTAGGATTTTTTTATTTTATTTTTAAATCGGCCTCAAATGATTTTTTCGTCCAGTCTTCAGGCATGTTGGAGGAAAAATAATTCTGAAAACAGCACTCAGTATCAGTCTCACTACTTATACGGCACTTCTAATAAGAGTGTTTGTGCTCCGAGACTATATGAAGTGGTGGGACTGAAGAGTAATGTCACTGTGTGTAAAATAGCATAAAAGTAGTCCTAGATAATATCCCTGTTTCATAACTGTTAATGTTTGTCTTGCATTAGTTTTGTCCTTGTGGCCTCCATGTTATATAAAGTACTATCTATGCCATTTTTGTCAGATTACATGTTAACTCTTGTCCTGCAGCGAATGTAAGGTAAATATAAGCTCTGTAGTGTGTACTCTGGCCCATAAAATAGAAATGTGGTTGTATACATATGCTTGATCCTAATTCAACTTCATGGTGGTAACCTTGGTGAGTATTAAACTTGTTGGTGATTAATCCAGTGGTTTACAGACCTGCCATCCTGAATCATGGAACCACAAGAAGAAAGCAACAGAAAACATGGGACAGGAAAATTGGGAATATTGAGGCCAGAAAGGAGGACCTGTAAAGACAAGGATTCTAGCTTATTGCAAAAGGATACTGCTCTATAGATACTAATGTAATAACTTTTTTGTTTATCCAGTTTATCATGTGTTTGGCTATTGCTTTGTCTTCCTTCAAGTGTGAAATCTGTACAATTCACTACTTTCACATAGATATCAAATGGTGTCAAGGAATAGAATTTACCACTACTATCCCTCTGCTTCCAAAGAAAAAAAGAAAAAAAAAAACCCCATTGTGTATTGTATGCTAAATGTGATCTAACAGTCTGAGGGTCCTAGAAATTCAGTGTAGTCATTTGAGAGGTAATGAAGATTAGAGCCCTCTAAACACATCTTTTTTTTCTACTTTGTAATGCAATGACATCACTTCGTTTAGACCTCTGACTATGTGAAGCTGGAATTCTGTGTGTTGTACTGAGCTGACTCTGTTCACAGTGAACATCTAAATGTGAAATGTTTTTTTAATGCATCTGCCTCTGAATGATAACAAAAAAACGATTCAGGTAACAGCATTAGTAGTCATTGGTTATTGCACATGCTATAGATGCTTGTAAGTTTTTACTTCCTCATTTGTGCCCAGATACTAATTTTCTTTCTTTATGTTTACTCATTCCTCACTTAAATGCCAAATGAAGTCAGAAAACTTCTATGTAAGCAAAAATGTACTTATCTAAAAATGACTACATTAAATCTAGCTAAAGACATGTTTTGCATTTTCATGTTATCTTCAGTTTTTCATAGCCAAACTTCCACCCAAGGGTAGTGTTAAAGTATTTTTGAGTGATCATTCTTTGGGTATAGGTATTGACATTTGTTTTGCATGATAAAAAGGCTGTCATTTATATCTTGTTCTCCCCTAAATTTATCTTTACTTTTTTTTATTCCCCTCTGCATTGCGACTAAAGGCTTCATATTTTAAGAACATTTGCCTTTTTAAAATTAGTTAACAAGGTAAGTTGAAATTCTTATCTAACTCCTAGGGAATTTGGCGAGGCAGCAGTAACACTGCATTATAAACTGTATACAACTGATGTTAATAGCTGCTCATTTGATTTAGAGAGTAGTGTGCTATTCAGTTGCTCTAGGGGACTTTGTTCTAATAGTCAATCTTGTCCATAATTATGATGGCTCTGCCTCTTGTCTGCCTGTAGAATGAAAAAATGAATTCATTAATGTAAAATACCTGTAAACTCTGAAACTACTCAGCTGAAATTTTGCTTTTGCTAAACAAACTTAGATACAGGAGAACATGGAGAAATATCAACATTGTTTCCTTGAAAATAGCGTCATTTTCTCTGACTCTTACTTCAATACCTCATATAAAAGCCATAAAATTTAAATTATTCCCATGAATGGCATTGGGTTCATGTGAAACATGTATATTTCCCCTGGAAAGTGACATTGGAAGTATTCCTAGAAATACTCTTAATTTTTCATATGCAGGAGGCACATGGAATTTAAGATGGGTTTCAGTAATAGTAAGTCCAATGCTAAGTAGAAGATTATTTTGATTTAATACCTTCCCTTCCAAGACAGTCACCGAAAAAGCAAAAATAACACATTCATTACTAATTTTAATTTTTGTTATTCCTATTTCTGAGGATTTTCTTCATTTATCATTGATACAGAAATGTCTAGTGTATGTATTCTAAAGGGATTGTGGAGTGTAGGGACAAGCAAAAACATCAGTTGTGTTGACACTGCTGGTGTTGGGAAATAAGTACTATTTCAAAGCAAAT
This sequence comes from Anarhynchus alexandrinus, assembly GCA_008711295.1. Lineage (NCBI taxonomy): Eukaryota > Metazoa > Chordata > Aves > Charadriiformes > Charadriidae > Anarhynchus > Anarhynchus alexandrinus. The sequence continues at coordinate 457,060 of VUYV01000062.1, read as the reverse complement.
CTGGAGTAGAACATCAAGCAGACCGGTGAACATCATCAAATTAAAAATAAATTTGTAAAAATAAAATTTGAGTCCTTAATGTATATAATTTAGACTAAGCCTAAACCACGACAAGTACTTTCACATCCAAACACATCTCTAATTTAATCTTTCCACCAAGTGTTTGAGGTTGTACAAGGACAGTTGAGCTAAGAGAAGCTTTAACAGCTATTTGTTGTATGTTTTTAACACTTCATAAACAAATAATGCATAATTCATCTTCTTGAATGACCACTGTGATGCTGAGATTAAGAATTTATGAACCAAGACTCAAATATTTATTGTAGAGCATTCCCAGGTAGAATTGAAGTTTTGTCTCATGCTCTTGAAACATGTTGATTTTTAGAATAGTTTTTCTTAACAGCTGTGGTTTCATTAGTTTTGTGATGAGACCTTTGAGATGAAAATGACTAGTTTTAGTAAATCCCTTATTTTGACTGTCTCTGGAATACAAAGAGCCAATTGTTCTGTTAGTGATTCACTGACTTTTTGCCAGGAAACCTTCATTCTGTCTGCCCAGTGTGAATCCTCATTACTGATGTTTTGTATAGCTCTCATTAGATTGGTTAAGTTTAATGTTGTTCATGGATGTGGCTTTGGGAATCTGAATAAATCCCACAGAACTTGTACTGTGCTGTAATTGATTTCAGCAGAAGCTGTAGTACTGATAGCAACAAGAACAGGCATAAGGCTGAAGTCTTTTTATAAAATAAAACCCTTAAATTTAGTAAGCTTAAAAAAAAAGACAAAAGACTGTGGAGATAAAAGGCCATTTGTTCCCAAAAGCACACTAGTCATTTGTCATAATAGTATTAAGATAAAAAGACAGGTCTATATTATCTTCCAGGCTCCAACATTAGAAGATTTTTATGTTATGTTTGAGATGCTGCAGCTACCCATTTAGGCCTTTGTCAGCCAAAGACCTCCAGTGCAGTTATGCTGGCTGATAACAGTGGTGGGAGCACAAATGATGATGAGGTGAGACTGTTCATTGATATTTTTACCATCATATCTTCTAGATGTGCTCTGAGATAGTAAGGAGGCAAGGAAGCAGTTTTTAAAATTGATTTTCCTGTGCCTGGTGCTTGCAGGGATTACAGCAGTCACACTCAGCCATATAACAATATACCTTTCTTGTGTTCCTTTGCCTGGCACTCTCTATCCATCTCTTTTCTCTTGTTTTACGCTCAGATCTTATATGCCCTTTGAGAAGGGGGAATCACCAAAAGTAAGACTAAAACACAGCAAGTACTTAATTATTTCATTTGTATTTAAACCCCTGAGGTTCCCACTGCTGAGAAGAAAACAACGTAATGGCGAAAGACATTTGTTCACAAAGAAAAGCATTTTGGATTTAGTTGGCTAGGTCAATCTGGAAACATTGCATGAAGACCTTAAGGATCCTTTTCTGTGCATTGTTGAAAGACAGTTTTGTTTCTTCTTACTTGCATGCTTTTGTGTCCTGGCCAGCAATGTTAGATACCCTCCAAGTATATGTGAATCTCTATTTTCTTTCTAGTTTGTTTTTATTAATTATCATAGATTATAGAACAGATGCGTTTAAACACTGTAGCCTAAGAGAATGTGGTAAAATCTTCTCTAAGCATGTTGTTAAGGCTTACTTTATAAATTTTGCAGCATGATTTATCTTGAGGAAACTGCAAGTTCAACTCTGTAGCATACCTAACTAAATACATACTGTCTGTCACTGGAACACAGAAAATTGTTGGGTTTGCTTGCCTGTGAGTCAGATTAGTCATCTCCTGTGAGAGTTTGAAGTGCAGCCAGATGACTCATACACGAGCAATACCAGTAATTTCAGGTTCTACTGCCATGGCTAACTGACAACCCTGTTGCAGAGACCACTTGGTGATATAGGAGCCTTCAATAAGCAAACCAGGTGCTTAAGAAGCTTGCGTCCACCTTAGGCAACAAAGTTAAAAAAAAAAAAAAATCGACAATAGTCCCATTCCAGGTCAAAGTTGATTAGATTATATGTTTTAATTTCTGGAACATAACCCAGAGGGGACACACATGCATTATTCATCAGTCTAGTGATGTGGTAGAAAGATTATTTTGGGGGTGTTTTTATAAGTAATTTTCTTGGGAGTTGCTTTTTAGTAAGTTATGTGTTTCCTACCTGGATGGATGGAGTGGTATGCAAGTTTTAGGTCTGTGGCCTTGTACAGATGTGAAACAATGTGATGTCCTCTCTTCCTATATGCCCTTGCACCTAAGTGGATTTCTTGAAGAGCTTCCAGGCCTCCTTCTTTTGATTGTTTTGTTAATGTGACAGTTGAGTAAGAAATGGTTCCTACATATTTTATTCTTTTTTCCTATGTGCGATATCCTTTTTTCCCCTCTGTTTGGCCTCAACTTCATCACTAAAAACACTAGCTAGTGGCACACTTTCAGTGTTGTCTAAGCTTCATGCCACTTGCCCATAGGGCCCAGGTTTAGGTGAGTTCAGTCCTTACTGTCTGGCACTAGCAGGAAACATTATTCCAAGTAGCATCTCTTTTGTCTTAAAGAGTTGTTATTTTATGAAACAAGAGACTTAATTGATACTTTTTTTCCAGATCAGGTCAAAAATTATCTTGTATGTATGTATGTAGTCCAGCACATTTCCTTTGAGGTCTCAGCAGTTTTTCACAATGCTGTTGCATTTTGTGTTTATGGCAGAGCATAGACTGTCTTTCTTGCTTATTTAATTTTCTCTTCCCATGCTGCAAGGCTTAGTTCATTAGTTTAAAAGACTGTCACGCTTCTGGAGAAGAGGATATGTTTGGCAGGAGTTTTGTGGATCATAATTATCTAAAAATCCAATCAAGCTATTTTCTTGATTGATTTGGGGATGAGATACACAGGCTTCAGTGGAGCTAATTGCACCTCTGTATTTTCTTAATTTACGTTTTAGGCGTCTGACTGCCCCACCACTCCTACTTCTTTCAGTACAATTATTTTTTCCTCTTACAAACTAGCATACAAAGACTCTTCTAGGTATATGCTCCAACTGTATTGATTTTTTTTTGTTGGTGTTAAATATATGTCTTCCAGTGGTATTAGTACCCACTGAATGCTGAATGCTGAAAAGCATTTTTACAGAAGGATAATTTTAAGTCTCAAAAATGCTGTTAGTCAAGCAGACAGACTTTCTTGAAAACTGTAGGAGATAAATATAAAATGACACTGATCATGAATGCTGACAATTTCTTGAGGAATTTTCATGGCATGCCATGTATAAGGTATAACAAAGTATTTAAAATAGCAGTGAAAACAAGAAATATGCAAGATCTAAATTCCAAAAGCAGAATGGTAGCTATCAAATGGTATTGTTATACTAATCCTAAGCTTGCTATTATCAAATGCACTGAATGCTGACACACCTCGATGACAAAACTTATTCAGAAAAATGCCCCAGCCATCAGTGTTTTGATAGCATCATGTTACATGCTCCAGGATTGCTCCAACAAAAGCCCTTTCAAATCAGGATCTCTCACTACATTTTCTGCTGTGGTGGATTAGCAAGTAATGAAGAGGATTTCTCAAGAGATTGATTTATTATTAATCTGGCTATTTCTTTTCTGTATCAGTTCTGTATCAGTAGCACAAACTAGTACGTAGGCAAAATAAGACTGAAAATTCATATGGAGGAAAGCAAAGATAATGGCAACAATGCCAAGAGAGTCAACTTTGAGTTGCATCAACTTCTTACCTTCTGAATTCTATCAAGGAATAGAGCAGTTTGAAATGTCTGATGTACTGTGAACATGACACCTATTAACTGTTACAGTAATCCACAGTGTGAAGACAATGGTTTTGGCAAAATCAAAGGTGATTGAGTTTGGGGTTGGAGAGAGGGATGGGTTATGTATATTTACATCAGGAGCTGCCACTGCAAGTTGGTAATTCTACTCTTCCTAATAGCAGAGAAAAATAGATATTTTTTTTTTCTGTGGTTTGCTTAGCTGAATTAATTTGATCTTATTCTCAAGAGTATCTGACAAAAAAAAATCTGGAAAAAAATTGTGGTTATAAACAACCTGCTTGTATTCAATAGCTTTACTTTAAACTGCTTGAACTATTGTTTTCCCATTGTTTGAATGGATCCTACTTCCCCTGGTAAGTGAAACAGTTTTTCAAGTTCTGGGGCACTGTGAAGGTGTATAATAAGGGAACTAACTGAATGGTTTACTTCTTCAATGGCTACAGCAACTCTTGTAAGTACACAGGGGACTGTACTGATTGTTGCAACTCCATTTATTCATCTGCAGCCCCAAATGCATCTGTTACCTTGTCCTCTTGAGGCAGAATGTTTTTGAAGAAATCAGGACCAAGTTTGTTAAATATTAACCATGTGGTACTTGAGCTATGGCTGTTTAAAAACTATCATCTGGTTTACCATTTATTTTCTGCTACTTTCTTTATTTGTACCAAGGTTTCCCTTTCCTCTATGACTTCAAACATTTTATAATGTAGAAAAAGTGTTTAGTAGAAATTTTAATTGCTTTTCCAATTGTCTTGTGTTGTCTTTAAAACTATAACTTAGTAGGCATGCCATGTGAGAGCCATTTGTATCAAGTTTTTTTCTTGTCCCTGCTTCAGGAAGAGAAGAGAAAAATTAATGGTGTTGTCCTTCCAGACATGAGAACCTTGTTCAGAGTGTGAACTCTTCTGGATTTTGGTATCTTCGTCTTCTAATCTAGAAGATGCACTTATCCTTATTTTGTAGACATTGAAAAATTGCCACAATCACAATTTCATAAGCCATGTGTTCAAGGATATCAAGGAAAACAGAAACAGTTTGCATGGATTTTCATTCAAAGTTTGTATAAAGAAAAGTGGTGACTGGGGTTTTCATTCATTTGCAGTTACACCGTTCAGACCAAGATCAGCAAACTTGAGGTTTACTTGTAACTGGAAGTACAGAAGGAGTAAGAGCAGACGAGAAGCAGTAAGAAGTGGTAAGTGAGTAAAAAATGCAAAACTGCTATCCTGCTATCTGAAGAATTAATGTGCAGTTACATTTTAAATGACAAGCAGTTGCAAAACCAAAGAACAGTACTACTGGCTAGCAAAATGCCAGTGCTCCTGAAGTAATCTGTAGATTTTGTATTTAAAGGATTGTTTTCTTTCAATAGGATTTAGTTTGTAGAGGAGTTATGTTCTGTGTTTGTATGGCAAGATACATCAGTTTGGAGGAGTGTTTTTAAAAACATTAGAAGTAAACATGCTTGTTACTATGTAATCACTGATCTATGACGAGCTCTAGATCTGCACGCACTACTTTTTTTTTTAAAAAAAAAAAGGCAAGTGGAATTTATTGCAGTTGATAACTCCTAAGACAGTAATGAAGCAAAAAAATTGAGGATATGATAGATTGCTGTTTAAACTACTGGCTCATTCAGTATTTAGAACTGCTGCCAACTGAGTCTGATGTTTAATTGTAGCCTTCTTGCTGGAGTTAGAGCAATGCTGCAGCCCCTCAGATGACATTCTACTATTAAATGTACTAACACACTACAACAATGTACCCAACAGTGAGGACCTAGTGTGTTTCTTCTGGATTTTCCTTCCCCGGCCCCCCAGTTGACTCTCCACTAGTCTTTGAATGATAAATGTATTACACCAAGGAGGAGCAGTAGGACCACTACTCTATTAGCACAAAATTAGCTTTTACAACCTTAGTCATTCTCCACATCATTTGACAGGAGATTTGTTAATGGTTTAGTGTCCTCCTTCAGCAACAAATTCTTCTACTATTGTGGTTCAAGAAGGATTGATTCTGTGATTTCTGGGGAAGTTCTGCAAATCTGGGAAGTACTAACCACTGCCTAAGTCTTCAAATAAATACTCCTCTTGTACCCAGATTCACTCCATCGATTTTGCCATTAGTTTTGCCCTCTAAGTAAGTTATAATACCTGCCTCTACTATCAACATAGCAACAATTTATTGACAGTTGAGTTGTAGCTGGTCACTATTAATTTAATTATCAAAATGTTTGAGGACCAGTTCTAAAGCTTCAGTATATTTTGTGCTGCTAAAAGAGGCACTTTAATGATCCATTCAAGGTGGTTCCAGTAGCACATTAAAGGTTGCTACTAAAGTCAACACCAGTCTTTGCATGTAACTTGAAGTATTTTTATTGACAGGATTTTTTTACAAGCATTTGCTTTTTATTACTTTCACCAAAATAAAGCATACAGCATACAGTGTTTTCACACATTTAGGAGATAAATAAGTGTATTTTGAATTCTTTAATGCATTGATAGCTTATGTAATACAAAGTTTCTCTTAATTTATGTTAATTTTAAGTACAGCTTGCTTGCCCTTTTTTTAAAACAAACTTTTATCTTGTTACCATGTTTCCCATGTTAACTTATAGATGTTTAAACAACAAGCGGGAAACTGCAGTGATATATATTTCTAGAGATGAAAAGTTGCTCTATTAGGATGAAATCTGTATATTAAGTTAACTGGTAAATTAAAAAAAACCACCCTAAATGTATGCTGTCAATTGAATTGATACAGAAAAACTTTAAATAACAACAACTATTTAACTTTAATCTCCAATCTGTATGCAGAATAATAAAAAAAAATATCCAATTTTCATATTTCCACACTGATTGGTATGCATGTTAATTCTGGTATTTTCTAAATTTCATTTAGAATTTACAAAACTTGTTTGTAATTATAAATAAATAGAGGTATAAAGACAAAATCTCATAGTGCATTTCTCTTGAAGTTACCAACTATGTTAAATGCATAATTTAAGATCATAAATACAATCCCATTCAACGTAATCAAATATCATAGGACTAACTTCATGTGCTCAGAGTTTCATGCTGCATAGTTGAGAAAGGAAAATTTAGGTGGCACTTAGTATCTTTAATGGCACTTCTTTCAGCAAAGAATAGTATGCATTTGTATTTCTAGCCAGGGTTATTCTTTAAAATAGTACTTTTAATATATGCATGAAAAATACATAGAACGCTAAATAAACCAACAATTCTTATGTTTTGTTTCAAGTTTTAGCTAATGGTACAAGGATCATCATTGCTTGATTTCATTTCCCCTTCCAGCAATAAAGTGATCACAGCCTTACTCAAGTAGCTGCACGTTCCCTTTTTTCCCATTGGGTGAGTGTTGTAGAATGCTGTCATGTCACCCTGCAGGAGAGGGAAAAGATGTTTCCGTTAGCGTTGATTATGGAAAGCAGCCAAACACAGGCAAACAGGAGGAACATCACAAATACGTTAGAAATGCAAATGTGGTTTTCAGATTCTAAAGCTATAGTATAATTTTGCTCAATTTACAGAAGTCTCCAACATATACTTACCTGGACACGTGGAAAACAGATATGCATTGCATATATTTCTTTACTGAATTTTCCAGTCTTGTCCAGATACCACCACCTTAATATTTTTTTTAAATGTAACAGGTGTCAGAGAACCACCACTCTATTGAAACATGCAGCTAGATGATGCCTATGTGGTTAACTTACTGTGCTACCGCAGTATGATTGTGAGCCAGATGTAGAGATACTGACTAAAGATTTATTTGGAGGAAGACAAAATTTTTTAAATCTGAGAACCAAACCACAGGTAGCACATGAACTAATTCATTAATCAGATCAACAAAATAGGTTTCCTTCACTGAACACCTGTTTTGCAGTTAATGATGTTAAAAAATCTGCTTATTCTCAAATTATATATTGGCTGCTATAATAAAGGTTCAATGCTTTAGTTCAGGAATTTGGTTACTTTTATTAAATCAAGGGCAGAGATTGTGTGGTGCAAAGATGAGACTTCTGTAGTTTTAGGGTGTGTTTGAAATTACAGAAGTAAATACTTCTGGTATTTATTACATGTTAACAGGGAATTAACAAAGTTCCAAATATTTGCAAGTCAGTTTAATAGAAGAGCATAGTTCAGACAAGTTAGGAGTTCTCTTAGCAGTGTTTGTTAGGGAAACTTGAGATAGAATATCATCAGAACAATCCTAAATAGGCTAGAGTTAACTGCCACCGGGAATACCTGGGGATATGGGAGAGTCAGGTTCCAGAAAATTTTAATGTAAGGAGTTGGGGTTTCCAACAACAATCTTAAAGTTACTATTCACAATTATAAATTGGGATTTCTTTCTAAGAGACACAAAGGCATCATCCTAAGTAGATCTGGGCTTGGAAAAAAATCCACCACTTCAATGGAGGCTAGGGCAGCACCAGTAAAAGTTGGGTTTTGCATGGGATTTTCTTTCTCTTTCTAGCCATTGGGGATTTCCAGCTTGTCACAGAAGTCAGTAGCATATTCAAGATACTGTGCCGAGCTGGCACTTGATAGCCATTTGTGTGGATGATAAGTCTGATTTTGCTGTGGCTGCAAACACAGAGTCATTGCCCTGCAAAATGGGCAGGCCAAAACAATGATCATTTCAAGAAAATTGTGTTTTAAAAACAAAGGTATTATGCAAGGTGATATGTTGCTCGGGCTGGATATCTGGCTTGCTTTCAAATCTTATTACAAAGAAGTAGTGGCTTGAAACTTTTGAAAGAATTCTTAAGGAGCGCACGCTTTCTCATCTTTTAAAGGAGCTAAATTCAGCAACAGGAAGTGCTGTTGCATATCAGTATGTTATGAATCAATAGATTATTCAGAGCTAGCACAGATTCTCCGAATATATTGTGCACAATAAAATGCCAGACGGAACAAGGAAGATCATCCACAGTAGCACAGGGACCTGTCCACAACACTGCTTTACTCATATTTCCTCCTTCAACCAGTTCAATGAACCTGGCTTTATTACAGAATTTCAGAGCTTTGAGGCATCAAAACTTGTAGCGAGAATATTTAAAGGTCTTTAAAGCATAAAACCTAAAATCCTAGTACAGTAAACCTTAAAAGCTACTTAATGATCAAGTTTCATTAATTTGGATTTTAAGCCTTAGAGACAAAAAGCTTGCTAGGCCGTGAACACAACTCTAGCACAAAAATCAGTAGCTAAGGACAGTTTTGCATTTCAAAGTTTTGCAGTTCTTACCTTAGGATTGTCAACATTAGTTCTTTGGTTACTAAATTCTTCTTAGTGTCTGCGTTCACAAGATCCTAAATTCACACTTCCTTGCTGAGCTTCATTTTTTTCTTTCTTTTTTTGCTATTTTTAACTCTCCTCTGTTTTAGTGTCATCTCTGATTAATTCTTTCCCCTTTAAAGGGTATTATAACTATTTCAGCTTTACCCAGACTCTCATTTCAGAGCTATGTAACATTGTGAGTGTTCTCCTTACCATACCAGTCTGAATTCACAATTCAGCAATAACCTAAGTGTGCATCTTTTGTCTCTGCTTACAGGCTCTTTGCAGATTTATGCAGCACCTGGGTATATTCATTTCTTATTTGTGTTCCATTCTGAACTCCTACCAATTGCTTTTTACTCTGAACCACACAAAATTAACATTTATAACTAACTTCAATAAGAATGGTAAATTCTATAAGACGGTAATATTTTACTCACTTGTTTTTCAGCTCCCCTTGGACTGCTGTGATCTTTCTGAAAGGCATGAAATGCTTCTTGCACCACTTTGTCCAAGTCCACTTTGTCCTGGAACTCTAGCTCAGGATTTCTCTCCAGAATAACAGATATAACCATCAACAACTAGAAGGCAGAAAAAGACTGTAAGACTTTAAATTTGATTTTTAAAAATGCAGGTTACATACAAGCACAGTTAATAATTGCATACACCTCTTTCAAGCAGGAAGCCATTTAATAATGGCAGAGGTAATAGCGCACAGATAATAGAATTCTGACTTTGATAAAAGAATCACTGAAAAATATGGCTTTTATGAAAAGTTACAGTTTTAGGTGACTACCTAGTTAAGGGCACTGTGTAAATGGTTGACATTAACATCTAACTTTGCTGGGAGCCAGGGAAGTTATTTTCCAGTTTATTCAGTTCACAGTGTGGCTGCAAAAATGCTGGTGCTCAGACAATGGAGAGGGTGAAAAGCAGCTAACACTGAACCTCAGCATTTGATGTTTTGAGACGTGATCATGTATGGTATAATTGCATTATGACAAAGCTTATAAAAAACAAAGTCAATTGATGCCAATAAAAAGTCTCGGTTCAAGAGAATTTGCATTCCTTATATCTAAAAGGTTTAAAATAAGAAGGTGAACATGATGAGTGACCTGTCATAATAAGTACAAGTGGGCAGTAGAGTCTATATTGGTCATTTCGCGTCTTGATAATCGTATTATCTTTTAGCAAAAACTGGGGATGTTCCAGCAAGCAGCATGTTAGCTGTAAGCCAGAACTGAGATGGATTTGATTTTACTGTGGAGGAATACTCACAAGCACCAGAGGCACACACTTGGGAACTAACAGTGAATGCTGCTGACAGCACAGATGTCAGTTACCAAGGGTACAGATGCTCTTGATCTGTTCAAAAAAGTATACATTATGTGCAGTGCTATGGAAAGAGCTTAAATAGCCCCTTGCTTTACTGTTAGATACGGGAATGTAAGGAAAGTGGAAGTTAGATGATTTAGTAGCATAAAGCAACTTACTAGACAGCTTCAGCAAAATGAGAAAGAAGAATATCACAGGGCAAACTGACATTTTAGAGCAGTTTCTCCCTGGATCTAGAAAATTGTTAGGAAAAGGCATGGGCTAGGGACTTGAAGGAAAGCTACTTTGGAATTATTCTTCTTATTAGTTTTCACCTCCTTGGACTTAATTGTATTGGTACTGTCATTGATATTTATGTAGTTGCTAAAGGGGAAGAACATCAAGAACTTTGTATATTCTGAACATGTTAACAGGAACCTCTTTAATCATACAAAAACTATGGAAAAACCACTGAAGCAAGCGTTTATATTTAAAATGGTATTTCTTCAAATGTTTGAGCCTCGGTTACTTTTTTTTCTTTTAAGCTGTAACATACTCATGTACATTATAAAATTTAATTCATTGTAGGCCACAGACCTCTACAATAATTTGCCTGTATTCCGGCTGGTCGATATTTTGCAGCATATCTTCAACTAGAAGGGAAAAGTTCATTTCATACATCGTCATATCCGATAAGGTTGGTTGCTGAAAAACAAATAATACTTTTAGTCAAAGACCATGTGCATTAAATCAAAACCACCTCCAGGTAGAGCCTATTTGCTTGTTGAATAAATAATACTCAACTAAGAAATATGACCACTGTAGGATCAAAAAGGGATAAGACTTCAGAGTCCACAACTTGGAAAGGGTCTTCTAGACTTATGCTTTTATAAATGTGTTTTAATAGAAATAACTGACTTCCGTTCTATTCTAATTGTATTTTGCTCAGAAGCAAACAGAAATCTTGAAAATACTTTTTTTTTTTTTTTTAATTTGTAACAGGAACAAATTACCCTAGGTAATACATTATGGCATAAATAGACATTAATGATAAAATAATTCCCTGATAATAGAAAGGTAAAGCATAAATAACTGAGCATCTTTGCCAGTTTTACCTGTGGTAAAAATTTCCCTGCTACTATTAAACCATTAGGGGTTCTCTCCAAGATCTGCCACACCCGATCATAGAATCCAGCAGGAGTTCGATTGAGAGAACCATCTATCTGTCTTCTGTTTAGCCAGCTTCTGTGGACAAAGAAAATTGAGAACTTGAAGTAAAAAACTGTTACAGATGCAGAACCAAGCTATGTTCTGTGGTGTAAGCCAGTAAGGTAGGTGGTGACAAATATATTAATGATACTTATGAAGTACATGTTACGCTTTCTGGTAAGTTACACTCTAAAGCAAACAAAATCAAGATGCTCAGCATATACAGGTTAAAATGTTATTCTTATGTGTGTGTTTGTGCTTTATGTAACTGGAGGAAAAGAATTAACTGTGAAATCTATACAGCGCGGGACAGTAACAGTTGTAGGCTGAATTCATCGTGTCTAATCACTTTAAGTCACCATAAACTAGAATGTAAATAAAACAGAAGTCACCGTGTGGTACCTATGACAGCCAAATTTATACAAACTGAAAAAAAAATAGTATTAACTATAATATTAAAATTTGTTTTATCATACTGCAATAGGCAAAATAATTCATTATATAATTACAGCTCAATGAAATTCTGCATCTATAAAATACAAAATGTAATAGATAATGAATGGATTAGAAACACCTATCATTCTAATTTAAATACCAGGTTAGAAAAACACATTTCAGCAGGATTGCTGAAGGTAGGTTTTTTATGGTGGTGTGTAGAAAAACAAGTGGCCTGTAAATTTAGAAGAATCAACAGAATGGTTTTGTTAAACTAGAACTTTGAACAAACTGAGTTACATTCTCCATAAATCATAAATCTTGTTTGCCTTCAGAAGTCCCCATTTATTTATTTATTTATTTTTTAGCCTTACAACCATGAAGTCTGGAATTTATTTTTTGTATTTTTCCTTCTCAGTATTACTACAGCAATGGGGCTTTAGCCAAAATGTTTGAGACACCAGCAATGGGACTTTAAGAAGTGGCAGACATGGGTATGATTTTAATTGGTGGAGTCACAGTACAGAATTAAGTCTTGTGTAGCAGTACTGCATAGATTTCACAGAAGAGTTTTCCTAAAAGTTACTGTCCTTAGTTGGTTTTTAAATTTTAAATAGAAAATATTTTTATATGGTGAGATAATAGTGAGAGCTCCCCTATGAAGCAAAGCTCTGATGAAAAGCAACTAATACTTGTGTGTCTCAAGTTTAATATTCCTGCAAAAGGTTTTATTTTAAAAAAAGTTCCATGTCTTCTCAGGTCACAAACAGCTCTTTTATAATCTTAATAAGAGTGAACAAATACTTCAGGAAGCACCTCATCCAGGAAAGGTGGAAAATTTCTACACCTAAGTATTTGGATATTTGTAGCACAGGAATCAGCACACTATTATTACACGTTGTTTACCATTGTGGATTTGTTTGGGATTTTTTTAGGAAAACTACATTTAAATTACTGCTTGGCAACATGGCTTTCTGTGTTTCAAAGACCCGGTTCTGGTAGGTTCTTTGAAAAGAAGGGGAGGGAAATGCCCTGCTTTGGGGTTTTAGTTTTTCCTCAGAATAAAATTACTTGTCAGTAAAATTACTTGTTTATGCAGACGCCAGTGCACCTGATGAAATAACAGAAAGATTTTACATTGAAAAACCTTAATCTTAAATACTGGAGAAAGGGTGAGAACTCCTGAGATCTGACCAGAAAAGAGAACTCTAATTCAGACAACTAACTGCATCTGTGTTCTTACACTTTTCCTAAGTTCTTTACTGTAGCTCCCAACTACATTAGAAGACCAAGCAAACAGTGTGTTGTGGGTTGATTTTTGTTTTGGTTTTTTTTTTTTTTTTTTTTAAGAAAGAGGAAAAAACTATATTGCTAAGTGGTGCATCTTCTGAACAGGTTTGAGCTCCAGGTAATTGGGATATGCTTTATGAGAACAAGAGAGATATTTAAAGTTAAGGCTTTAAAGCACTTGTGATACTACAGCTGTCACTGACTGACCATTGACTTCTAATTACTTTACCACTGCCAGGATCAAGCCAACATGCAGTGTTTGTTTTTTTCCTGTACAACTGTATTGGATTAACGTGACAAATTAAAAAACAAAAGTCTCATAAATCACTTCTCAATAAAACACTTAACTGCCTATCTCATTCTCTGTATAGCTTTGTCCTTGGACTAGGACAAGAAAACATTCATAAAAAACAAAGACAAGTTGAAGATAGAAATAAAAGGTGGTTTTCTTAATACAAAGAAAGAAGCATTTGAAGATGTCAAAAATACTCTGACCTATCTAAATTACTATAGTAAGGAAGAGAGTCCTGTAAACATATGAGCAAAATGAGTTTTATAACTGTTTGGACCATTAAAAGGACAATGCTCCATTATAAAAAGGCTACTCACAGTTTTGGGACCTACATAAATAGGTCAAAAAGAACATCTGTGGAAGTCTGCACTCTGTTGGCAATAACTATATCTATAGGGTATCATATCCTGCAGCCCAGTGTAAGAGGTACAAAAAGAGCAAAAATTTTACCCTCCATGAAGACACAGGGACAGGTTAGCTGTGGAGAGACTGTTAGGGATATAACTCTAGTCCTTTCATGTATGACAAATTAATTGGTAGTGATATATGGTATCACAGTAGCAGAGTTTTTTTTCTAAAAATCACAACAGTAGGAAAAACTGTCACAGAAAGAAAATGCAAGGAGACATTGTTCTGTATTTCCTGGCAGAAAGAGAACTTTTAAAAACAAGTCACTAATGGGTAAGGAAAAAAATGAGCTAGTAATACTGTACAGGAAGAAGTTAAAAGATAGGAAGTCTTGAAGGATATGCTGGCTGGCTTTTGATCTCAGATAACCCCCAAAAAAGAATCTTCATCCTCAGAAAATGAAGAGAGTGATCTTTGCTGACCCAGCTATCCTATGTTAAAGGAATCAAAAGCAGAAGGCACTGTGACAACTCAGGTAAGACCTCTAATGAAGGATGGGGCTTGAACTGCTTACTGTGATTGACCAAATTGTTTCCTAAATAGCCTAATATTTAATGGAAAATGCTGCAAAGAGAAACCTAGGGTTGTTCTGCTAAGGTTTTAGAGGAATAATGTCAACATCAACATGAGTACAGACATCAACTAAGCAGCAAGCATTAATAACCAAAACCAAGACACTAAAAAGCATGTGGGAGATGCAGAGTACATAGTCAGTTGGACTGAGAGATTCTACATCACACAAATTAGATAAGAGAGAGCAGACACCGATTTAAGGCGCTTGGTTCTCAGGCATTATAGATTGGGGAAAAAAACAGAATGTGTTTTGAATTTAGCAGGAACGTAAGTAGTATGATGTGTGGTATATTTCTTTGTTGAGAGAAAAGGCCATCAATCAAGGACTACAGAAATCAGCAGTATTATGTACCAAAGTTTAATCTAACTTAGCTAGAAGTAAAACCTACAGAGGACTCTTGACTTTATACTCTTATCAGTATTGTTAAGTGGAAATACTGTAATTTTACCTTTTGTCTTGCACACTTTGTATCACAATGACTGCTGGCTTTGGCAGCTATTTATGGCTTGGAAAAAAGATTACAGTTTTCAGGCAGCACTGCTATCTCTTGAGAATTCTAGAGAAATCTGTTCTTAATTCAAATAATGAGCTAGAAGAAAGAGGGCACTGGACAGCACACAAACTGTTCTTACAAGTTACTTAAGTAGGTGGCATTGAGTAATTTTTGGCTCCTTTCCCCACCTCAAAGAATGTAACGCTTCACATTACTGCCAAAGTACAGAGATTACTGCTACAAAGTAAGACTTCCACAAAGATATAGCTAAAAAGGGAAGATGCAATATAAAAGAAACAATTGTAGAACCTGGACACAGGTGAAAGAATGAAAAAAGTGCATTTTTGCTACCTTGCCTTAAGTAAGCATATTACTGATTGCAGATGCCTGGTGATTTCAGATGTATACAAAGTATTTCAGAAACGAAAATTGCATGAAAAGCCTGTTATGAATGAAAACAGGTGCCACAAACCCACACATCTCATTACCTCCCCTGCTGCTGTGGTTGAAGAATATCCAGCAGAAGCTGCTTCACTTCACTAGGGGACATCTGGTATAAGTCCTTGGCTGGCATATCCCCAGCACGGATTTTCAATTCATACTTCATAGCATGGATAATCCACCTGAATTAAAGGAAGGAATACGTTTATTAATTAAATACAAAGTTTCCAAAGATGAAGAACTAGTCTAATAAAATAGCTCATAAGAATTCCACATGATCCTACTATTTGGCTGTCAGGACATGCACAAAATATCACATAAATACTCTACTACTCTTACTGCATTGTGGAATTTACTCAGGTTTTGTGTTTGTTTGCAATATGATACAAACTGAAAGGGATAATGCATAGATTTTAAGAAATGGGTTGTGAAGCATGCTTTTCAGAGGGAAGATATATTTGACCACATATTCCTCTACGTCCCATATTCATTAAGACAAACATTTGCCTGCCTTTTGATGTTAAAATTCCTACTCAAAACTATGCTCTGACAGGATATGCATTTTACTGATGAGTTTAAAAAAAATTATAAAAATTAAATGATTTTACATTTAAAAATACTTCAGGGCTTATTCATAGTTTTAGCCTTTGAAATTCCTTTTTGCAGTCTATCGCACTTTTCTTTCTTTTGCTACTCTTGAAAAGACTTTTGAAAAGATTTGATTAAATAAAAATATGGCAACAGTGAACATTTTTCAGCCTTAGGTATCAGAGAGGCAGAACTTTGCAAATTATTGAAGGAAAATGCTGAATTTTATTCTGCATACTATACTATATAAAAACAGTGCTACAGCCTCAAATACGGTATCAAAGATGAAAT
The DNA here is from genome assembly GCA_008711295.1 of Anarhynchus alexandrinus. Taxonomy (NCBI): domain Eukaryota; kingdom Metazoa; phylum Chordata; class Aves; order Charadriiformes; family Charadriidae; genus Anarhynchus; species Anarhynchus alexandrinus. Next base: position 440,613 of record VUYV01000062.1, on the reverse strand, counting down.
AATGTATAGATACATCTGAAGCGAGATAATTGCATGGAGTGCAGTCTCTTACCATCTACATCGCTTCAGTTCAAGTAGGTATTACTATTAAAAGGGAAAAGAAACTTAACTAGTTATTCTTCAAACAGTCCATCATATAACACCTGATCAAGTCTGGGTTACATCAAAGAGCCTTGCACTGTTTATCAGAAAATGCGGAGTGTTCCTAAGAGAGTTACCTTGTCATCAGTATAGCCACATTTCACAGGCATTTAATTATTTAGCCTACAAGGTACAGAATGTTTTTGTTTATGCAAGTCAAGTCACAATCTTATCTGAAAGATTCTTAGTAGTGACACAGAATTCTGAGATGTCAGGCCAACTGACTCAACGGTGCTTTAAATTTGAGGTTTCTAGGACCAGTCATTGAAGGTACAAGATACAAGTGAACATTAGGCACCACAAACATACTACATTATCCAGAACACACTACTTTTATTTATTTTAGGGGGTGAATACTGTCATTCTCTTGTTACTAAGATTAACCAACACAACTGGCTTAGGAATCAGTTCTTTTTTCACTGATGACTCAAATGTATCTGTGTGGAAGTTATTCACTGGTATTTTCTCTTTGCAGTGGCCTACAAAACATAGCAGAGTCAAGAGTGGACCTCCTCCTGAACTCTTCACTGACAAGAGGTGGGTAGAAGTCAGTTTGTTGGAGGTTTTTACAGTAATGGGGCTGCCAGGAAACAAATCAATAACAAGACACTAAATCAAATCATTATCAAACTGGAATGGTGTTTCTGTGAGAAGGTTAATTTTGCTCACTGGGGTGGGTGATAGCACTGAAATAAAGGAAATTGAATTTCTAGCGTTAACCATGGAAGAAAGAAAAAAAAAAATTGCAAAAAGGATTAGCTACAGAGAATGAGGAAGGGGAGGAAAGAGGAGTAACATGGATCTGTAGGGGGTACAGAAAAGCTATTTAAGTGCAAAAGGACAGATGTACTTGCAGTTAAATGTAATACAGGTGATTTGACAAGCTTTTGTTATTATGATGACTGGAATGTCCTGCTAAAGTGGAAGCATGAAGCTTGTGTGCTAGAAAAAAGACTGCTGGTATCCACCTCCAGTGATGAAATGCTGTATTTTCTCTATGAAAAAAAATATGCAAGATGGAACACTTAAGTTCTAATTTTAAAGCATGCTCACTAATTCTGTAAATCCCAGTCAGTAGCACCTGGCCTCTTCAAAGAAGTGCTTATTCAAATGCATCTGTTTCTTCCTAAATGTGAAAAAAGAATTGATTTCTGTAGATGGCAAAATAAATGCAGATACCACAGAATACGATAACACTCCAGCACAGACTATTTGTAGGTCGCTGTATCAAAGAACTAAATAGAACAATCCAGTAGGTAAATTATGTTTTAAACTTGATTCAGGTTTGTGGTTCCTAAGCTACGTATAGCTTAGCCTAACCTATTAAGTATAGAATTGGACAATTATGTAGCTGATGAGCAGTCAAGAAGCGTTGTGTGTGTCTGTAATAGGGATACTATTGAGTTGGGGGGTTGTTTGGGGTTTTTTTTGAAGAAAAATAAGACATTTTTAGCAACCTTATAAGACAATTCAGGTTTTCCTTTACCGTGGCAGTGAAGTATTTTTGTGTAGAGGACTGCTCTTGAACAATGTCTTTGTTATGCCAGATATCAGATGTTCAGATTCACTGAGTATCAGAAGTATACCTTGGTGTCTCAAAATACTTTAGGAAAAGCTGTAATGGTAAATACATTTGAACTGCAGAAGGTTTTTCCGACCTGAAGTCCCCATTACAGACAACACTCTAAAAGAACAAGCTATCTTTTTAGGCAGATTATTGTGCTGAAACTCTGAAAAGAAATAATTTAAGTACCTCAAAACACTGTTTCCAAGGAATTTGTTGCTCATGGTTGCCAGACTTTTAAGACTGATTTAGACAAGGCTGTATTACGAGCTGAACACTTACTAGAAACTAGAGAATGCAACTACAAGCATATGTTGACCTGGAAAAGAATCATGTGGTTTCAGAAGGGAAGCAAATTCATGCTGCATCCTTCCTAGATTATTGCATTTATGCAGTCTCTACCCTTTACTCATTTGCCCCAAACACAGATGACATAGGCAATTGCTCAAGTGAGCAAAAAGCTCTTAAAGGCCTCATCTAGGAACCTTAATCCTAGGCTGCACTTTTCCTTCCTTCTTCCTCAAGTTCTGGAAGTCTCTCACAGTAAAAGCTCTTACTGTCTTCTCTGCCTCTTGATTCTTCCCTCCCTGCCAGTACAGTACATCCCCAGCCTCCAGCTATGTCCCTCTAACCTGCCTGGTTGGTGGGCGGGCAGCAGCACACCCTGGGTGCATCCGCATTACCTGTGGGGCACTGTAAAGGAAGAACCAGTGTTTGGTTTGGTGTGATCCATTATGCTTCTAGGAATCTATGTCCACATCACATGTTTACTAGTAATGAAATTTGTGCTGGTTACCAGCCTTACACATGTGCGGCATACCTGTACTTAGTACATGATAAAAAGATTTCTGTAGAGATTGCCTTGCTGCCCATGCACAGAGGGCAAACCGTGAGCAGACTTTGTATCCGCTCCACAACTGGGAAACTCTGGATGGCACCCAGCGTGCTGTATGTCTGCTGCCAGGTAGGAACCTGTCTCAAGAGCACCACTAATACACATGAGTGCATACTTTATTATGTCAGGTTTGGATATGAAGCCAGTTGCAATCTATAACAGAACCCCTTCAACCCACTGCATTGCTAACAGAGACTCACTCACTGTGTCTATGCCAGAGCTACTGAGTCTGGTTAGCCAGCTGGTCACTGCCTCCTCGGCCACTAGGTGAGCCAGGCACAACATTCTGCCTGTCGGCTGCAGCCAGGACAGGGGGACCTGGAGGCAGCACAATTGCCACCGCTCATTTGCTGGACAGAATGCATCTAACCCCACTACACTGGTTTTGGTTGTAAAGACCTAACACGATAGGGATCAAGCTTTGAAAAACCCTATAGTTCACGGTGTTAGCTGTAGGAAAGCTTCTAATGGGCTATTACAAGGACTGCCCCTCCTCCATTTCATGCTGTTGACTGGCAAATTTGAGATTAGTTTTGTACCTGGTTTTGGTATGCTAATTTAAAGCAGGCTTCCTTGAAATGTAAAATTGAAGTATACAAGTTTTGCTGCATCACCTTACGTAAACCATTTTTGCAATGCAGTAACAATCTCTGTTGAAGTATGTATGCTCCCCTACAACACTAGTAGTAAGAACAACAATAGATAATTACTGACCCAACTCGTATCTTCAGCATGCCACTGAAAAGTTCAGGTGAATTTGAGATGATCCAGCCAATATGTATGACAAGTTCCTGCTGAACTACAGCCTCTCTTTCATCTTGTAAATGACATTTTTCATAGATGATGTTCTTAATCACTCCTGGGGATAAGGGATTAGAAATAACTTCTTCCTCTTGGCCAAAAGCTCCAAGTGTCACCTACGGTATATTGAAAACAATTCAGAAGATATGGACAGGAATAAAAGCACTGTAGAAGCAATTCAGAAATGAAACTTCATGAACTCTGCTTTTCTTGTTAAAATTTCACAGTACAAAACTAATTTTATGTCAGTGACTGACACTTGTTAGTACTGTTAGTTGGATGCTATTAAAATGAAGACCACAGTAAATATGGAATATATTTCTCCAAATGAAAATAAAAGTACAAGACCACTGCTTTTGTTTCAAAACTGGCTGTATAATCACAACTGTACACTAGGTTTAGGTAGTCTTTCATTTCTGACATTCCAGCTGTGGAGCTCACTTATAATTCAGAATTAAATTCATAGGGTTTTTTTCTTATCGCTAATAGCATCCTAAAAGTTATAGCCTTTATTTTAAGAAAATACATTGCTGGTACTGGATTGTTTGATCACAAAAAAAGGAATTCTGTTAAAATTCTGATTTGCTTTTAATCTACTGTTAGTAAAACATGGCAACACTAATTTTTCTCCTATAATAAAGATCATTATTATAAAGGGATCAATGAAGGCAAGTGAGGTTAGAGTGGAAATAAACAGCTAGAAATCATGCTGCATGCAGGTGCAGCTTCCTCTATAGCTGTGTAGCGCCAGAAGCACATACCCAGACCTCAGTCTGGAGTAAAACAAAGACAAATCTGTCATAATAGCATTGCATGTGGGTAAGTATACACATATACATATTTTAATGTGAAAATATATAATATTCAATTACTATTACTTGGAGACAGCTCTTCATGAACTTAATTAAAATTGTTGTGCTGGGAGAAAAAAAGTTCCTCCTTAGGAAAGGAAGAAACACTGATGATTAAAGTTGGTTTGGAAGAGAAAACTAAAATCCTGAAAGACTTTTTGCTCAGCTGCCACCCATTTGTTGTCTTATGCTGTTACAGAGAGAGTGGCTACATCTTCATTAAGTAAGTCTTAAAAAGAAGCTGTATTAGTTGACTCCATCTACTTTTGTGAAATAAGAGGGTGTATATATATAAAATCTAAAGAGTTATGTAAATCGTGCCTCTTCCCTTCTTATCTAGACACTGAACGGTCTTTTTAATATTGTTCTGTCATTAAATAAATGTAGTAGCCCATAATATATGCAAGTATTAAATATATCTTTTTTTCCTCTGGATTTTTCTTGTCAGTAAGGATTTTTTTAAGCCATCAGGTACTTTTAAAAGAAGTATCAGAGGCCTTCAAAATTAAAAAGCTCATTTATTTAGTTTCTCTGTTATCATTCCTTAATACATTTCTGAGGAGTAAAGACTTACCTGCTTGCCCTGAACTAACACATTAGTAATAGATGGTGCAAGGCTGTCCACTAGTTTACCTAAAAGACTTGCTGCGAAGCGCACAACAGACCTGAGGGCAGAAAACAGAGCAATCCCACTACATATCAAAAGCTAGTTTAATGAATTCATATATAAGTTTGAAGTCTGCCACAGCAGAGATCTCAGAACTAACTCAGTAAATACATTATTTAAAAAGCAGAATTTGGATCAGTTTTTACGTAATCTTCTATGGATTTTTCATTTTTTCATCTAGATATATGTTAATGGATCAAAAATAAATTTAGTTAGAACTCATTAAACTACCAGCTCCATAAAAAGNACTAATTTTTCTCCTATAATAAAGATCATTATTATAAAGGGATCAATGAAGGCAAGTGAGGTTAGAGTGGAAATAAACAGCTAGAAATCATGCTGCATGCAGGTGCAGCTTCCTCTATAGCTGTGTAGCGCCAGAAGCACATACCCAGACCTCAGTCTGGAGTAAAACAAAGACAAATCTGTCATAATAGCATTGCATGTGGGTAAGTATACACATATACATATTTTAATGTGAAAATATATAATATTCAATTACTATTACTTGGAGACAGCTCTTCATGAACTTAATTAAAATTGTTGTGCTGGGAGAAAAAAAGTTCCTCCTTAGGAAAGGAAGAAACACTGATGATTAAAGTTGGTTTGGAAGAGAAAACTAAAATCCTGAAAGACTTTTTGCTCAGCTGCCACCCATTTGTTGTCTTATGCTGTTACAGAGAGAGTGGCTACATCTTCATTAAGTAAGTCTTAAAAAGAAGCTGTATTAGTTGACTCCATCTACTTTTGTGAAATAAGAGGGTGTATATATATAAAATCTAAAGAGTTATGTAAATCGTGCCTCTTCCCTTCTTATCTAGACACTGAACGGTCTTTTTAATATTGTTCTGTCATTAAATAAATGTAGTAGCCCATAATATATGCAAGTATTAAATATATCTTTTTTTCCTCTGGATTTTTCTTGTCAGTAAGGATTTTTTTAAGCCATCAGGTACTTTTAAAAGAAGTATCAGAGGCCTTCAAAATTAAAAAGCTCATTTATTTAGTTTCTCTGTTATCATTCCTTAATACATTTCTGAGGAGTAAAGACTTACCTGCTTGCCCTGAACTAACACATTAGTAATAGATGGTGCAAGGCTGTCCACTAGTTTACCTAAAAGACTTGCTGCGAAGCGCACAACAGACCTGAGGGCAGAAAACAGAGCAATCCCACTACATATCAAAAGCTAGTTTAATGAATTCATATATAAGTTTGAAGTCTGCCACAGCAGAGATCTCAGAACTAACTCAGTAAATACATTATTTAAAAAGCAGAATTTGGATCAGTTTTTACATAATCTTCTATGGATTTTTCATTTTTTCATCTAGATATATGTTAATGGATCAAAAATAAATTTAGTTAGAACTCATTAAACTACCAGCTCCATAAAAAGCTTCTTGTTCTTTTCTCAGCATCATCTTGAAAACAGATGGGTAAGAGATGCCAGCTTCTCTTTTGTCACATTTTCATCACTTTGCAAGATAACCTTGGTAATTTTTTAGTCTATTGAAGGAAGAGTTGGAAAGATTTTGCAAGAGAAAGTACAACAAGTAACACCAAGGCTTTGTTTTGTTTTCCATGCTGAGGTAGCACAAAAAGAAGAGACTTGTTTAAACTGGTAAGTTAAAACCTAGCTGTAACTTCTAAAAAAAAAAACATTTTTTTCATATATCCAGCTGGTGGTTAAAGATATAAATACTTTTAATAATAATTTCCTGACAAAATACAAACCTAATAGACCCACATTGGAGCTTTTCTAGCATAGGCTTTGAGGCTACTAAGAATCATGTATCCACAGAGATAATGAATGAGTTGTAATATTCTATAGTGTTAGTAAAAAATTCAAACAGTCGATGTTGATTCCTGTGAAAACCGCTACGCGCTTCTTGAGATCAAGAGCAAAGCATTTCAAAAATGCATTAGCTGATACTATCAAAATGCAAATAAGCAAAAAAAATAAATCTCACAGAGCTCTGTTTCAGACTTCTGGGCACTTTACCTGTTTCCCATGTACCAGTAAAGTAGTAATATGTGGGGTAATAGAAGAAGAAAATTTCTGTGCAAATGCAGCACTGTAGCGCAACACCAACCTATATGTATGTCACATGGCAATCATGGAAGAGAAATGAAAAACAGTTTACATATCTTGTTTCTAAAAATACTTTTGATTTTTATTCTTTACAAAAAATACCATTGAGGTATTTTTGTTCTACCCTAATATTGGTAAAGGCCCATTTAACTGTATGAATGGACTAAAATGAAAAATTAAAAACAGTTTTTACATTTACAGACTCATCTGTTAGGAACAGTTACAGAGTGAGAGAACAGAATTCAGGACGGGCTCAACTCATTTCTTTGATAAAAAGAAATGAAATTTCTACTGAGCTTCAGGGCAAAGAAATTAATAAACAACATGTAAATACCAACCTACTTGCTGAAACCTTTTAAAGTTATTGTGACAAAGTCAGGCTCAAAGCAAATTATTTCGGGGCAGTAAACTGTGCATCAGCTTAACTGATTTGTATTTGATCAGCAGCCTTGCTACAGAAAGCTATTTATTGATAATATTTTATCGTGCCCTGTAAGAAATAAGAATATTAGTATTCCTTTCCCATTATCTGAATTTAACAAGAACTGACCATTAGCAATAGCACTTATAGCAAAACCAGCTTATTACTCTTATATTTTAAAAGGTAACAGTAAGAAAATATTTCTTAGTATTTTTTAAAGCATTATGGACCAGATCTTCAGCTGCAATGAACCAATACAATTTTGACAGTAAAGCTGTCCATTTCTTTCCCTCCATTTCATTCTGTAAGGATCCAGCTTTACTCTCTATAAACACATTAGGGAAAAACAAACCTGGTGTAAAACAAAAGGAACATGATATATGTATACAAACCAGAGCTTTTTGCTGCCAGCTCGTCTATAGATTCTTTCAATATGCTCAGCAACAGTACCTAAATGCATTAAAAGAAAAAACAAACCACAAACAAAACACAAGCAAAAAAGATGCACAGGTTTTCATTTAATACTAATAAGGGAAATTTGACGAGATCAGTTAATTCTGAATCAGCTTTAGTAAAGCGCTTACCTATTGTGCTTAACATCTAAAATTTAGGTGCAATCAAGTCCCCTACATCTAATTGTATGCCATTATGCAAGATGCCAAACCATATTTCAGCTGAATTTGCTGCTCATGCTCTAAAGAGACCTATGATATCAACTATTCTTGCAATATACTGGGGAAAATTAATCTACGTACAAATTTAGCCTACAAAGGTACAGCCCCATCATAAGGTACATCCTCAAACTGTAGACTATGTTTTGGATACAGGATGTAGATACTCTCTTCACTCTCTTGCCTCTTTGTTGAGCTGAAACCTACAGGAAGCAACAGGGAAGTCTTGTGCTTGACAGTGTAGGTCATTGAAGTGGTTATGTTTGGACAAAGTTTGTAATAGCTGATGTCCAACACACCAGTTGTTTCTAACTTTGTATGTGAACAATAGATCACCTGGCTAATCACATGGGACATGAGACTTTCATTTTACAGGAAGCTGGGAGAGCGTGAAAGAGAAGTTCTTTCACTGCTTTGTGGCTCTGCCCTGAATAACCACAATGAGGTGCCCACCTAAGCAACTCCAGGAGCCAGCTTTGGTAATGGGGTGCATTACAACACTACTCTAGTGAAGCTCATTATCACTGTTGCAAAGTACAACAGGGGATACTGGACAGATATAAAAGCCATTATATTACTGATTTACTGCTCTCCTTCTCCAAGCTGATTTTCTGCGTGCCAAAACCAAAGAGAACATTTTGTGAAGTGTTATGTAATAAAGTAGCATCGTGCTGTACAGACATGACCTAAAATTAAGAGGGCAGGAAATGGGAAGAGCACTGCTTCTAAGTCAAAGTAGGTAGTCCAGGATTCAGAGAGGGCATGAACTATGTTGTTTACATTAATCAGAACAATAGATACCATTCTTTTGTCAGCCCATAGTGGATCATAGTGCATCAGCTGACATCTCTTCAACTGGGCACAGGTCAAGTAGGGACCATTATGTTAAAGGTAAGAATGGTGACAAACATTCCATTATTTAGACTTCATTTAGCTTCCAGATTTTAAATTCTCAGAGTGGCAGTGTTCATGCCAGGCACTTACTGGTGAACAGTAAGTTCATCTATAACAACACCACCAGCAGAAGTTGACTCACAAAATCATAGCCTGAGCCTGTCAGCTGAAACACCCAAGGTTCTTCAGCTTTTATTCTTAGATTTATGTTTTATTATGTGATTATTTAATGTCAGTCTCACTAATCTCCAGTCGCAGGAGGACAGGAACTTTTAGTCAGTGACTCAGACTGTTTAATGCAAGGTGCATATTAAAAAGGTTATCATCATCTACTATTTCATACTGGATGGCACAAAAAGTTACCTCTGAACAGTCAGAGGTACAACAGTACTTTTTTTGACCTAAATGGTTTCAAGAGAGTTTTTAAGTTCATCATCACTATCTAATGGTCAAAAGTGGCTGTGCTGGTTTCTCACAGAGGTTACAAAGTCTGCCTCAAGTTGTTTCCAGAGCAAGGAAGGACATGACCTACAAAGGACTAAAGAAGGATCCTGAGGCTCTCAAAGCTCGACAACAGTACAGGTAACAGTGGCGAAAAAGCCTCCTTCAGAGGCTACACGTGCCTAACGTGCAGATTCTGACCGAGACTTTGGATTCACGTTGTATTTCAGCTATGCACTGTGTATCAGCCAATGAATTTTATTCCGCTTTACATTGCTTTCCATTACATTTTAAATATAGCAATACTGATATAATGTATATTTACGGCAAAATGACAACTCTTCATCACAAGAACCAGCTGTCCTGTATCAAAATTATGAAGAGGTGGGAAGTTACACTGCTTGATGAATAACTAAAAGAATGTTATTTGATCTTAGCGTTACTCTTTTTCTGAGGAACAGAAACAAAGGCAGCTAATAAGCAGTCTTTGGGGAAAAACACACCAAGCCTTGCAGCACAAAAGCCACAAGCCTTAGTAGCCTCTTCTGAATTATTTTACATGAATTTCAATCCTGTGCTCTAATACAAAGCCATAATAGAAAATTAGAGTACATTAAGATTCACAGATATATTGAATTAGTCTAATTACATGAAAGTAAAATAAAAATTCAGTATAAAGCTTCACACATTTCAGACTAAGTGTTACAGACACACAAACTTGTCTTTAGTTTCAGTTTTCTATACAAGGTCAAATCCCCTGGTTTTTACATCTATGTGTTCAAAATTACAACCAGATACAGCACCTGCCTACAAACAATCTAGAAGAGTTCATATATTTAGCAGCTCATTCCCCACCATGCTATGAATTTGCATGTCCCATTTAATGCAGAAATTGCTTTAAATGGAAAAGAAAATAGCTACACAACTGCTGGCATGCATGGCCATTATTCATGTTCATTACAACTAACCGTACAGCTGCTTCCTGAAATACTCAGAATAGTCAAGTGAAAGAAGCTCTTACCTTCCTTGGTGATAAAATTCGGTCCTTCCCTTTTAAGCAATATACCTGAGAGTAATGCTTGACTTGCTAGGCAATTGCAGTCCTTAAAAAAAACAGCAAAAACATAACCACAAATAGCCTTCAGATTTTCAGTGAAGCAAAACCAGAAGAGCTATCAAAGGTCCTTTTCTTTAATTAAAAAAAAAAAAGTCTAGAAATGTCATTTTTAAGGGGTCTTCACAACTACTTCATACCCTATGTAAGCTGTATCCTTGTCACTCTGCTTGCAGAGGCTTCTCCATGGTTCAAATTACGTTGTAATAATTTGGCCTCAGAAATATTTCCCGTTTTTCTGTTCTTGGGTCCTGTCATTTACAGCAGAAACGCTTGTAATGACGTAGGGAACCAAGCGGAATACGTCATGTGTTCCTATTGATCTAGAAGCAGTCACTGGTTGTTTTCTTCTAGATACAGGAAAAATGCCAGATTGGAAGTTTCCCTTGGCATCATTAGAAGTTACCAGTTTGTCAGAGCGATTACCAACTGTTGAAGTCTTTTGAATTTTCGTCTAGCAATAAAATATCTATTCATACTTTTAGATGGTCATTTAATACCAGAAGATGATTTGGGTAGCTGGGAGAAATGGAAACCAACAGTTACAGCATGAAGGGCCAGAAAGTTCTCTAGGTTAAGATAAAGGACAGTAAAGAAGAAGATTCCCTGAGTATGAAGAGGAACATAGAATCATAGAATCATTTAGGTTGGAAAAGACCTTTAAGATCACCAAGTTAGACATTCTGTGTTACTAGCTGTATTATTAACATTGAACCATGACACTAATCATGTTGATCTAAGTAGGCTGCTGCTAAAAACAATACCAGTATGTAATTTCTTATTTCATGAGAATGAAGTTACACTGGATTTTTATCAAGTTTTCTTACATTAAGTTTCTGCAGGATCTCATATGTTGACTTGTTTTTCCAGTCATTAATGTTTACATCAGGTTGCTGCTCAAGTTCAGAAGCATTGGGAGTACTAGACTGTCTCTTGACTTTTGAATGTTTTGGAAGATCCAACTCCTCCAAACTCTTAAATACGGGAGCCCTGAAAAAAATATTTCATTCCTTCAGAGTTCAGAAAATATTTTAATTATCCAATACTTCATCGTTATTATTTACACATAGCCTTACTCTTCTGTTTCAGTGATTCTTAGGAAGTCAAGTTGTTCAACAACTGCTCCAGATATTAATGTCTGAAACAAAAAATTGAAAAAATTAAAAAAAGGTGCAGAAATGTACATAACTATATAGTTGTCTTTCAATCTCAGTGTGTTGCTGGCGATTTCCATTGAGGAAACAGTTTCTTTATCTACAGTTCCAAATATCTCTATGCTTTCAGAGCTTTTTTCCTCTTTCTTAAGATCTTGCTCAAGACAGCAGAAGTCTCTCAGGGCTGCTGTCTCTTTTTTTGCTGGTGTTCTGCCTGCGATGTACAGCTTAATCAATCAATGCCCCAAAAACCAGGTCAGATGAAAACACCCGAGACCAAGGATTTGCATTCCTCAGAGTCCTGCATGATACCCGTGGTCTGGATCACAATACTCATTGTTTCAGGGATCCCTGAAGGATGGGTAGTTTTCCTGTAAGTCTCAGTGATGTTTCAGGAAAACACAATATAATAGCATTTCCTACTCTGTAGTTCTTCCTTGATCCAAGCATGTCTGCCCTAAGTTTGCACATCAAGTGCAGCTTACAAATACTTCTGTCTCAGAACATTACATACCTGAAATTCAATGTTGCATTTATCTGATGTAGTTGTTACAATTCATTCACTCTAAATTTATAGGAATTTCCTATTTGTATACTGCCAGAGGAAACCTATTGTACTACAGCATTTTTAAGACTGCTTTTTGATGGTTCTCATTAGCTAAATAGAACTGTGTATTGTAAACTTTTGAATTCCATTTTCATTGTACACAAGTTGCATAAAATATTGATCTGTTACGCTGTGAGATGACTGAATATAAAAAATCTGCTTTGCTTTTATTGGTAGCGTCATTTGTTCTTTGACTTGCATATCTGCTTGAACACATGACGACAATGAAGGTGAAAATCAGAAAAGAGCTACAAGTCTTCTAAGCATACAAATTTTTAAATGAAATTAGATTTTGTGTGCTTTACAAGAAAAAAGAGCACTCACCCAATTAGAGACACACATTCTATCTCGAGGCATGTGTACACATGTGCATCTAAATGAAGCAGCTGAATGCAATTCACAAAGATGCAGTATGTATTTTGTTGGAATAGATGAATTATTTAAGAAAACGCCACGCATTAGACATGTCCCTTGTCCCAAATCCTCCCCCATAATGAAACAAGGCTGTCTGCAAAATGTGACAACTGTTCAGTAAGACTGAGAGATTTTAGTTGAACAGATGGAGAAAGCATACCACGTTCCACCATTAAATGCACTGATCACCAACATCTACCTTAAAGCCAAGTAAACATTAGTTGGTAGTTTTACCATGTACTCTTTTTAATGGATGACAAATGAAGCAGAGACCACTGACTGTCTACATCTTAAACACTGCAAAACTACTAATTACTTTTTGTTTTTAAAAATAAGAATCTTTCCAGAACGTCAATGAGTATGGAAGGGGAAGTTCACTCCCTGACAACTGTAACAGTGTAGTGCTTAAAATAAGGACACATTATGTAGATTGAGAAATTTCTCACCTGCTAATACATCAGTTTAAGCAAATGCAAAGCAAGAGAGTTATTGCAGTTAAATTAAAAAAGAAACAAACTACAAACAAACAACAAAACAAAACAAACCACACAACAACAAACACTGCCGCAGTTTTTCCATGGACAGTAATGGCACTTGCTACAGGAAAAGTCAATGGTAACAGGAGCAACTGCATGACCTACATGTGACCAGTAGAAATACACAAAAACTTGAAAAATTACAAGGATATTTTAAAGCATTACAGCTATGAGTATTTAATTTACAAATGACCCAGCTCTTCTAAAAATTCATTATTTTCTAGGGAACAAGAAATCATAACTGTGTCTTTGGTCTTCTGTCTTACAAAAAGCAGCGTTCTTCAGTAGGAGTAAACTAAGATTAACTAGCACGTCTGAGTATCCAAAAGCAGCACCTGACTCCGTAATTTTCACATTTTAATGAAGCAACTTTCCTGCTTTAAGATGACTTCAAACAGCAAGGATGTTAAAACTAGATCTTAGTTCTTGTAAGAATTTTAATATATGTGAAGCACCTCCCCCCCCATTGATTATGTAATCAAAAGAAATCCCTCAACGCTTGACATCGTGGATTTATCCTTTGGTGGTAATTTCACAAGATTGCTGAACATAAAAAAAATTAATCTTCTCCCTTCTGAAAATCCTCTATGAAGATTATCACTTTCAAAAGGCTAGTCAAAAGGAATTAAAATAAACCCTTGTTTCAAGATAAAACAAAAACTACCAAATATCTTGGGTCTTTACTCCTTAATTTTATGATACTAAATGAAATACTTAGATGTCACATGAAAAACAAAAGTAGTAAGACTACACATACCAATACTAGGAGGTAAGTATACACCATTCAGGAAAAACATTGTACCTGTACTCTGTCAACATGAACTTTCACTCCTCCAACAATTCCCTTTCTAAAGGCTGCCAACATATCCAGTATTGGATTGAATCTGCTCCCTCTGAAATTTGAAACAGAAATCCATTAATCTTGCAATAAGGTAAATACCATACTGCAAATGATGCTTTTATCTCTCTCTACCTTATATTGTCTTCACGGATAAGTACAACGAACAGTGGACGACCGTGCATTTTCCAGTACTGCTTAATGAACTGCAGAGCATTCTAGGTAAGAAATAATGTTTGTCACAAACAAACAGAAAAAATAATACACAAGCACAACAAACCAGAATACACAGTACAAGATACTAGAAGAGCTATCTTAAAATAACAGCACTGAAACACCCAACAGATTAAAAAAAAAAAAGCTTAGCTAATAAACCACTAACAGATTTCTTCAACAAATATAAACTGCTTTCAAGCACTGCTGTGTCACAAGTTTTCTGAAAATACTCCTACCATAGCTACTGATCACAGACTAAACCACTAGACAGAGTGCGGTGTGCTGAACTGCACGCGATGACCTAGCGAGCGCGCATGGGGATCCAGGGCGTGAACCACAGCCCCTGGCATGGAATAACCACTGCCACCTTCCATGCACTGCAAGTAGCTGCTCAAGCACAGAGGACCTGCCAGGTAAGCTTTGCACCGCTGCCTGCTGCAGGTAAGGAAGGCAAAGTTGAGTAATACTTTCTCCAGGTGAGGCATTCATATTTCCCGTAAACAGACCACTCTCATTCCTCTTTTCAGCCAAGAATGTTTGTTTTCTCAAAGAAACAAATGATAATTTGCTTGCTGCACTACAGCCTTCCCAATCACTAGTGGGTGAGGGTTTTTTTGTCAGACAGAGATACTCACTAGGACTTGTACGGGGCTGACAGGATATTCATCTCAATACACCTTCCAGCATATACTGCAAGTTTACTTTTATATTAGAAGAATACACACTACACAGTGTTCCCCCCTTTCAATCTTCTATTTTATCAAACTTCACAGTTTATTCATCTACAGATTCTATCTTTGTCAGTTTCTCAAAGGAAAAGTTAAAGATAAATACCTTAATGTCATCAATCAACATCATAACATCCTGAGACATGTAGAAATCACTTAGATCAAAAATGATCGAGTAGCAAACCACAGTCTTTCCTAGTATTCGATAAATCTGTTGAGAGAGAAAGCTTCCATTAATCTTTTCTATAAAATATTTGAAGCACTGAAGTGGCTGAAAGGGGAAAAAGGGTATTTTGAAATTATCAAAGTAATAATCAATATGGAACAGTTGAATTAAAAAATATTTAAGATAAAACCTACATATCTAATTTTAGTTACTCTGGGTTTTATTAGGTATGCAAATCTAGATTCTATTTCAGTTAAAGCAGTTCATCACCATTCAGCCTGTTTTGGCCAAGTATTACTGTAATTGGATGTCTAGGAAACATATGACAGTTCAATAATAAGAGAGAGCATGCGCATTCATAATAGCAAAATACATTACAAGTACTTTAAAATAAGATATATGCATAAAATAAAATTACATTTCAAGTCTATTTAAAATCATTCAGAGACTAATTCAGTGTTTATCTGAAATATACGTCAATAACAATAATATAAATTTTTTTTGCAATGACCTTTGATGTTCCAAGGCATCCTATAGGCCTGTCCGGTCTTCCAGATAATCCCAGTTTGTCATTGACTCCCAAATGGAAGTAAGCCTGTGAGAAAGAATCATGAAAACTGAGGGAGACCTACATAGAAGCCTTTCTTATGCTCCTANGTAACAACTATTAGTCAAGTGAGAGAACACTAGATTTGGTATATTTAGTTCAAAGACCAAATCTAATTGTTTTGATAACACCAAGTATCTTTACAGCAAAGAGAAATCAAATATGTAATTGAAGCGAGAAATGCAGGACGCAAGCAGCCCGCTCCCCAACAGTCACCCCTTCCTCCCCGCAGAACTCGCGGCACTTCTGGCAGACCAGTACTCTGCTGTACAGGTAACAGCTCCCCTTCCCTCCTCCTAATAATAATTTTGGGAGGATGAGGGATTTTCACCTTACTTATGAAGGTGAAAATACAGTCAATGCTGGTTTACACGAAAAGAGGAATGTCTTCATTAAGGGTAAGGAGGAGTGCTGGGCAGATCCTGATGCTGTGATGAGGACACATGGGGTGCAGATGGGCAAAGTCCTGCCTATGTGCATAGTTTCAAATTTCAAGTAAAACTTGTTGTTTCCTATATTAGGTCTTATTTTTACCTTCTTACTCCTATTATTTTTCTAGTCTATGTAATTGAGATTTTTTTAAATCTTCAGATTGCTCATTGAAATAATTTTTTTAAAGGATCATTTTTGAAAGGATCATTTCCATCTATTGTGTGGCCAGTTTTGCCTTCTGTAGTGCTCTACCAATGTGGACACAAAGGTAAAACAGTAATATAAGAAGAACTCTTTAGAGATCTGTATTCTAATTTTAGTGAAGGCGTGCAAAAATAATGCATCAACAATGCAAGCGAGAGGGAATTATCTCATTATTCATTGCTTGATTCTTATTTGAGTTAAATTATGTATGCCTAGTGTTACTTCAACTGATAGAATTTTGTAAGACTTGCATGTTAAAGAAATAATCTTCATTTATTACAGTGTATGAGAATAAAAACATGAAAAACCAACTAGGCTGTGAGCAAGACATTATAAATGTATCAGTTAAACCAGACTGAAAGCTGTAATTTTTTTCTTATTTGGGCTGGTTTAGGTAAGGAACCCACTATTACTAAAACTTCAGAACATTCAGAATTCAGAACATCTTCTTAAGCTCAACCTTTTTTTATGTTATAGGAAGATAATTCAGAAGCAAATGAAAGTGAACATTGGAACAAACATTACACTTAATAGCTTTGTACTTCTGTCAGCTTGGGGCCTTTCTGATATCGCCTATGTTTCTGCATTAATACCAAGAACTATTTAAAAAAGAAAAACACCGAAATTACCTACATCACCTGTTCATCCAGACTCAAGCGGGAAAGGAATCAAAGACATGAAAACACTAACAGCTTTAAATAACCCATCTATACATAATAAAACCAAAAGAATGTTGAGGCCCTTTTTTGTAGTAAATAACAGAGACTAGGAGAATGGCAGTAGACATTATAATTTAACACTAAAAGGACCTTCATTTTGCTAGAACACAAAACATAAAATATTTTCTTAACAAAACCAGAACTCCAGTACTATTGTAATATTGTCTCTTTCCTTGAAGACTCTTTCTTTAGCCTGAGGCCTCATGCTATTCTACAGTCTGCCAAAGCAGTTTCATCTTCTACTAACAGCTTTCCATCTTGATCTGTTACAATTAAAACGTCAGGACAGATTCAGCACCAGAGGATCGGAACAAAAGTACATTTTCATGCAAGTCCAGCTTCTTCAAGCAGGTTTTTTTGGATTAAAATGCCCTTCAATTCTGGACTATTAAAGCTGATAATAGCAAGAAACGGCTGTGAAAGCAGACTGGACTGTTGGGTTGATTGATGAGAGTGAACCGCACTAGAGTGGTCTTTCACACCATCTGGTTCTGTGTTCTTTTATCTTCTGTCAGTCTGTGCCTATGGAGTACTCTGCTACTCTCCTGTACTATGCTTCCACTACATACATACTTTTCCCCCTATATATTGCATCTTGTCCCATTTTCTCGTTTTCCTCTTTTCACTCCCCCCCCTAGACTTTGTGGATCTGATAACATGACCTCCAGTCCTACTTTCAATCCCTAATTTTCCTGAATTGATGTCTTCCCCTCATCCACTTGTTTCTTTTTACACTACTGTTTTGGACACATGCCTGTTTATACGTCCAGAGGTTTAAACTGTTACCACGTGCCACTAGACCAGTTCAAAAGTTTCTAATTAAGCACTACTGAGAACTGACAGCATCACAATAGCAAATGCTGAGATCCATGTTCTTATGGATCAACCCTTTTTTCCCAAAAATACAGACAATTCTTGCAGCATTACCTTCCCCTGCCCACAAAGGATGACAAGTGCTACCAGGTTTGGGTTTTTTTGTTTGCTGTTTGGTTTGTATTAGTTTTTTTGTATAAGCCCAGAGATCAAACCTCAGTTCCCATAGTGCCCCAAACACTTCCATTGCTTCAATTTTACAGCTACAGCGTAGCCTTTTCTGGAAGCCCACCAAGAAGAGGTTTTGCATCAGGCGATTTAATATTTTCATGACATTCTTTTTAAAAGTAAATGATGATGAGGCAGATGTACCTACCCATCATGAGTATAAAGAAAATGTCAGAATTGCCAGATGTCTCACCAGCTTTTGAAAAATAAATCCTAACACAAAACTTGTCATAGCTAGTAATTTAATTGATAATCATAAAACTTAATGAAGGTCTCATCTTTTTGTCAGGGACACAAAGAAATGATGGATGACTGAGAGACAATATATACTTCTATAGTAAATGTATGGAGTATCTATTTGTTAAACCAAAATTTCAGGTACAGAATTTCAGGACAAATACAGTCAGAGAGAATTCATTTTGAAATATATTATCAAGAAAACTAGTGAGCAAAAATGGGCTGAGAAATGAACAAGGCTGAATGTAAACAGAGATGTCTCTTTTCTCTCTCTTTAAATATTTCTCAGGTGTTAGTGGCAATCATTATTTGGGGTAAGCATTTTTGTGAATAAGCTAGCAAGGTTTTGGTACACCAGTTATCCTCACAGACTTATGAAGCCTGAAATATCTTGCTGTGCTCTATTTTTAGTTTTACTTTTTTCTGTGTCCTACAGACTTATGATACTGCCAATGGCATCAGCCACGTGATCCTGATTTCAGAGGCAGAGACTCACATAGTGATTTGTTCCACAGCTGGAACTTCAGGGTTGACAAACTAAATATGTTCATTATACTTCTCCCAGACATTCAGAATTCCTCACTCTTGTTTAAGACAATTTGTGTTGTTCAAAGTTAGACAAGCGCTTTCTGTGCCCCATTAGAATATAATAGAAAAGACCATTTCAGTTGGAAGAGACCTACAACGATCACCTTGTCCAGCTGCCTGACCACCTCGGGGCTGACCTGATCCACAATCAAACTTTAGGTGGTGAAGTATGAAATACATCAAGCGCACATCTGTGGTTCTGGATCAGCGTACTTGTCTGACGGTTTCCTGCAGCTCGTTTATGTACAGTGGGGACTATTTTCAAGGTTTTATCAGAGGAAGGGTCCAGGTGTATCAGAGATAGGGGTAAACAGGTAGCAGTAATCATACGGGTTCTTATTAGGAGTTTTGACAAGTTTAGCTACAATTGCTGATCAACGCATTTATCATTCAGAGCAGCACTTCTCAGAGCCTCATATACTGAAATGTATTTCCAGGACAAACAGCACCACATAACTTGAAGCGCATACTCAATGTAGCGAAAGTGCTATATATAAAATATTAAAAATGACTGAACAGGAAAGAGGCCATGGTAGTGCAAAGAGATGCTGAAATGGACTGGTATGGCCTGTAGATGCCATTCATCTTCGACGGCTGGCTTCACGTGATGTTGACAGCTACCTGCACAGATGCATCTAAGCTGTCATCAGCAGGGAGGATGAGTACAGCTAAGGGCTAAAAGCGGTGGTACTCCACTAGGAGACTACTTGCCTGTACAGAAAAAGGAAAAACTTGAAGTCTTCACAGAAGATGAAGGGGATTCTGAAGACATCCTTCTCGCCATTAATTTTTGACCGTAGATTTTTAAATGTGCCAAGTTAAAGGGGTTAACTAAAAAGGGTTTAAACACCAAACTTCCTGGATATAGCCAACTCCAGGGACTTCTAAAAAAACAGTTACAGAAGACTGTATAATGCCTGTTTTAGGGGCTACACTATGAAATGATAGGATGGTTTATGCCTACTGCCTTAATCCATTTCTTTGACTATTGCTCATTTGCTTGTTTCTCCATCAAGTTTCACTTAGTCTACTGTGCTATTATTATTATTATTAAAATTTTATTATTCGTTCATTATTCTTTGAAAGTGGCTCAAGTAATAAGCCTAATCAGGTAATACAGGACATCTGGGCTTCAGCGTTTTACTGAAAGCGCTACCTAGGCATGTGTAACTCACCATATCTTGCAATTGAATGAGAATAACACAAAAAGGTGGATAGCAACTTTAAGGAGATACAAGTCTAATAGCTTGATACAAATTCCTAGAGTTAAAAAAGAAATGTATAGCTAGATAAATAATTTTAGATGCAAAATTCCTTACTTTGACAAGTTCTTTTTGAGCCCATATCTGAATTGGTTCCACCTGCTGGGGGGTCTGAGTTTGGATTCCATATGTGTTCAGAAAAACTTGTAGGCTAGGAATGAAATAATGACAAATTTCATGAGAAATCACAGAATAGTCTTAGTTTTAACAATTATCTTGGCAGCAGATACACAAGTAGCAGCATTATATTCTACGCTTCCTTAAATACCTTTGGCAAATTTAAGATGTCAATTGTTCAACACTTCCCTAATGTATACAGTCTTAATAAAAGTAAATACATACCGCTGACTTTCTGCTATCAGGGCCACATGTACTACCAAATCATTTTCTAAAGGACCCTAGAAAATAAGGAAAAAATATTAGCATTTACTAACTGAACATTTTGTTAGAAATAGCATGAATAGGGACAATTCACGAGTATGACAGACATCACTCTCGGCATTGCTTTTTCGTACTGTGTGAACAAATGGAAAGAACGCTACAGGACTAAAACTTGTAAATCTCAAAACTATGGTAAGACTGTCCTATCAGTACTTTGCAAGATGCATTTTGGAGAAATAATAATAAATAGGTTTCTGGTAGTCATTTCCACTGTTTGGTTTGTTGGCGTTGTTTGTTTGTTTGTTTTAATGTAAAAACACATAGGAAAAACATTTTGCTTCATACAAAATTTGAGAATTTGCACAATCGATGTATTTCCTTTATGCCTGATATGACATAGTGTTTTGATACATATTTTTGTGAAGAGTGAAATAACTCAGCTATTTGGATAACCGAAAATATCCACTTTAAAATAATGAACTGATCATTTCAACCCTTTACTCTGAAATGTTTTGATCAGACAGCTACTCTTCACAGTTATATGAAAGAGATACGACATTTTACAGGAGATAACGTCATTTCCTTGCATTCTTTATAACACAGATACTTCATGTTTGAAGTAAACACCAGTATTTTACATCAGGAAACCATGCAAATAGGAATGAATTCAATGTGTTGGGTGAAATCATTGACCCGACTCCCTGGGTCTTGAAAAGGCAATTCGCCTTTCTTTTTTTCTCACTGGCAGCAGGTATTACTAGCTAAAAAATGAGGTGGCCGAGTTATTCCTTGTTCATTTCTTCTCTGGCATTCAATTACTGTAAAATCAACAAAACTAAAAGCAGCACGCATTTTCATACCTGAAATGCTTTTTGTCTACTTTTGTCTAGAAACTACCAGAACACGAATGACAAAAGTTAAATACATCTTCTATCAACTGATTATATAAAAATACATCATTTTCTGTGAAGATGGATGGATAGACATATTGATTTAGAACAAGAAGTTCAGCGCGAACGCTTGCTTGTTCAGGCGCCTGTAAGCCTTGATATCAAGTTAGATCTTACGGATTTGCAGAAGAAATTATTGATGACATTTTCCCCACCGTCTATCAGCACTATATTTCCACTAAAAATTTTGGTCTTTTTGTCACATGAAATAAGTTTCTGATGAAAGAACGTGCACAAAGAGACCAGATGAAGTCATCAGAAGTTCAAGTAACACTAGAAGATTTTCCTCCTTAGAGTAAGTTTCTCATGCTATCAATTGCATGTATACAGACAGTAGGAAAATTCAAACCAATTCTCTACCGTAATCAGTCCATTATGTTTATAAAACAAAAAGCAAAGACCCTCCCCAAAAACGAGAGCACCCCCTCCGATACTGTACTGATTTATAGACAGCCTGTGATCTAACCTGGGGAGAGGTCTTCAGGTTAAGGCTCAACTTAATTATTATTGTATTAATGACACGCTGAGTGGGACTGTGTAACAACAGACCGTAAGCTGTACATAAATCTGGGTGTTCTGCATCCCCACTGAGGTACGCCCTTCTCCGATACCAGTACTAATGCCTCTCATACACAGACATACCCAACGCCAGGACTCATTTCTAGCAGCCAGTACGTGGTGGTTCTAACGTGGGCCATAACTACTCAAGTGAATTTACAGCACAACTGGCACAACACAAAATCTGGGTGAAAAATAGCTAGACTTTTAGAAGTACTGTGGAAAAATATAACTATAATTGCTGTACAGCTACAGGATTAAACAGAAAGTTACTTTCATTGTCATTTAACACATCAAGGCCCGGAGGATCACAAATAGTGCTCTTTGAAAACACAGATCAAAATAACAGCTATAATACTCATAAAAGTGTGTCACTCTTTTCAGTAATGATCATGATATATAGCATTTGCTGTATATATTTAAAAAAAAAAAGATATGGAAAAGCATTAAACCCCTAAATATTCCACTAAATAAATCCTGTTGTTAAAAGTTCAATTTTAATGTGTTTGATTTCACATTTGTCTAATAACGCAAGCTAAGGTGTTGTTCACACAACATCAATCACCGTCTCTCCAAGACACTGCAACAGACCCCCCCACCCTCGGTTCACCCTTCTGCCTTGCGTTTTCACAGTCAAGAGCGGGCAGAAGGGTCTGTTTCAACTATCTTCTGCATGCTGTGCAAATGATAATATACCCCAGTGTTTTCAGAAGACCAAGATAAAGACAGATTAGTTGTTCTTCCTCTCAAAGAAAAAAAAAAATAAAAAAAAAATCACAGTTTTTAACCAGGTTATAAACTGTTGGATGCAGGATAAAGGGAAAAAACCCAACTCCATTCCTGGCACGAGCAGAGAAAGCAGCTCAGTATCAGTCTTTTGCTGTGCTGTCACTGGACAGATGCTATCCCTATATGCCTTTGTGCACACATTCCCAGGAGATCTCAGAACTCTGAAAAAAATCCATTCATTCTGAACATGTGAGAAAGTGGGCACAATATTCCAGAACACCGATTAAAAGGTACCTACTGGGCTTTCCAAGCATATGGAGCAAGATGAGGGAAACAGAAATAGCATGCAGCAGAAGAAATTGTACGTAAAGCAACTAACCCACCTCACTGCTACAGATCTACAATTGAATTGTTCCAAAACACATCTGCTTCTGGAAGCATCTCAGTTCTGCTGAACGGTTTCCGGTCAATGCCAATAACACACCAGAATTTTTACATGAAATACAATATGGACACACAGGTACCTTAAATTCTAAAATAACATTTTGCAATTTTAAAATTGTGTTAACTGTGGTAGACAATTGCATTAAGCGAAATGAAAGCAAGAATATAATTATAATTATAATTAACATTACAAACCAAATCATCCCATAGATGGTCTCTAAACCATCAAAATTGAACACGCCCTAATAAACCCAAAACATAATTTAGGTAGCTGAAAAATCTTAATATATCTCAGTCTACCTACACTTAGTCATTTTAGTTCCTTCTTTACACGTTATCTACTTCCCTGAAAATAAAAACATAAGCAGCCTATCATTTTGACTATTCTCTTCCCAACATCGCCAATGGGCATTATGCTTAATTTTCAGTAACGTAAATGAAGTCCTCACAAATGATTAGTAAGTCTACAACGCAAAACATTAAAAGAATACAGCCATCACATGCAGTCAGAGAATTTAATTAATTGCAATCCTAGACATTTCACATTAACCCAGAAGATAAATTCATCTTACTTTCATAATTTAGTAAGATTATAATTTTTTGTTAAATACTAAACTAAATATAAGACAGCAATAAATCAGCTTTCATATACTCCAGTAAAATACAAAACAAAACCAGAAAATCCCCACCCCACCTCATTTCTCAAATGTTATTGTTACTATACAGGCTCTCTCATACACTAAATTCTCCCAAAATAGACTGCAACAGCCAAAACTGTGTTATAATAGAATATAATCTCTCCTGGATATGGAGACAGTGAAAAGGAATAGTAAAATAAGCTCTTCGAAGGAATCCAGTTCTAAAGAGTTATTCCCACTGAAACAGAGTGCCCTGCATGATCTTCTTTTACTAAAGTAAATGGAGCATGGATGATTCCATTTGCTTTTTAATTTGTGAATAGGATTTAACCTGAAACACTACTGACCATTGAGCACTACAAAGCAAATTAATAGTGCAAAGGAGAACTGCTCTGACTGCTGTTACACTTCCTTGTGGTTCGGAACACCGACTAAAACTAGCAAGGAGAATACAGTGCCACACTGGCGTTTCCCCAAGAGGGAACATATGGAGACCTCTTCCTGAAAGCGAAAAATAAGGGTTTGGGGACATTAAATTCAGAGAGAAAACATTTCCTTTTAACTATAAACAGACAAAACTAATATTTTAGTATTAGTGGCCGTTAAGTTTTTACGATACTGCTCATGTGATTTCACAGTTTTCTATAACAAATGAGATTGTCCTGTTTTATCAGATTTCCTGCGTTGAGTGATGCATTCACCGCTGTAGTTACATAGTTACATATCTATAGTTTTCATAGCAATTTTGCGTTTGTAGGTCTATATTACCTTACTTTAATTCTAGAATATTCTTCACTGGTGCTTCAAACCTATAAAACTAAGGTTGGAATATTTTAAATACTTTCCATTACTTGCTTAAATCTACACAATTATGTGGGCATCAGACATTTTTGTAGTGGCAACAAAGCCACAAATAAACTAAATTAATCACATTTTTCAATGGCAAGTGTTTATAGAGATTTTAGTCGATGCAATGGAAATATGAAAATATGCCTACATGGAAAATGCATTTCTCTAAGAAATATTTCCTCAGCACATGGCTTCAAATAAAAATTTTAAAAGCCTTTTTTTTGGTACATCACCTTCCAAAACACTACACCTCAGCCAATTTTATATACATAGGCATCTGATTTTTTTTACATATCCGTGTTTATTCCTCACAGGAATGAAATTCAATAAAAGTGGAAATACTTTTCTGTTCAATGTAAATTAATAGTTCTTTAGCTATATACAAAAAAGAAGACATCATTAAAGAGAAGAAACTGCTTTTGATTTCCAAAGACATCATTAAGATGTGTTGTGTTCTCATTTTGTATATTTAGTAATTTTCCTAGCACTTTAAGGCAAATACTAAATACTGATTTTGCATAAATTAGCTCAATTAGATAAAATGGCATAATCAAATATTCAGACAAACTGTTTAAGCAAATTTAAAATGTGGATTAAAAAGTCAAGGTCAAGATTCTCAGCTGGAACATGGGAGT
Source organism: Anarhynchus alexandrinus (assembly GCA_008711295.1). NCBI lineage: Eukaryota > Metazoa > Chordata > Aves > Charadriiformes > Charadriidae > Anarhynchus > Anarhynchus alexandrinus. Next base: position 415,130 of record VUYV01000062.1, on the reverse strand, counting down.
TTGCTGATTTTACCTGCAAGCCCTTTGCTGACAAAGCACGCCTCGCTCACACTGATACATCGATGCATCTGCCTTTCGTTCTTTAACCTTCTCTTAACGATGACCAATTTGAACCAACATCTGTATCAACAAACATTTTTCCCTTGATACTAACTGAACAGTAAACCCACACAAAGTACAGCAGCACCTGTTTCGGTACAAACAATCCCAATGAAATCCCACAACCACCTGGTTCGCACTGCAGGGACACTCACCCTTCCGGTCACAATTTCTACATTGCTGCTCAGAGGCTACAACACCAAAGGTCTGATGCCACAGTCGTTTAGAATTCCCACTAATTCACAAGCGCCTCTCTTTCTTCTAACCCACCTTGAGAAGCGCAGGCAGTAACCTGGACAGTTTTATCGTTGACATAGCAAAGAAGTGCACGCACAGTCATCTATAGCAAATAACACCATGGCTGGGAAGAACAGAGGTATAAGCAGACCTAGGCAATCCCAGAGCTTCTTTCTTTCTTCAGTTATTTACCGTTCCACCTACACGCACTGAACAACAGACGGTCCATCTCACAACATGAAAAAGGACACACACAACTACAGGAATTGCTGAACACATTCATCTAAGGCAGATTTCTATGAAGATTTTTAGGTTTAAGAAAAAAAAAAGTAATTTTATCCTCTCTTGATTTTTAGCTTTCAGATATAACATCAGTCTTGTTCATCAGAATATGCTCAAGGATCACCCTGGGAATGTCTTCTCTTTCTCTTATCCTGACAACAAAAAAAGATTACTGATCTCAATGGAAAATTGCTGCCAAAGTTTTAGGAAATTTAAGCAGCTAAAGACAGCCCTTAAAGGGAAAGATTAACAAGCATCAGCTCCACCAAGTTGTCCTGGAAGAGCACAGTTGGTCTTTCAAATAATTCTAGTATAGACAACTGTTGAGTGCTGAAAGAACACGAGGATTGTATAAGCACTTGAGAATGACAATATATTTAATCTGATCTCCCTTCTAGCTGTGACAAAGCTTTTTTTCTTTTGCATCATTTGCAGATGAAGCAAAATATCAAAATGTAGTTAAGTTCTTTTCAATTCTTTCAACACTGTTGAGCTTTTAGAGTCCCTATTGTATTGCTGAATTTCATCGAGTAACTGCATTTTACTAAATATGTTCTTATTGACCCACAAAGTGACCACCAAGGAGTAAGTTATTAGAAAATAAAATGTTATTGCATTATTTATTCTCTCTTTTGGGAAGCTCCCAGGGCAGAGGCTATTTCTCTCTAAAGATCTGGAAATTCCCTGTCATATAACAGGTACCCCAAAAAATAGCAAAAAAGCTTTTCTACCAAAACATTTCCAGATGAGTCACACAGCATCTTTAGAACAAACCATCATCCTCTTCAAAGTGTTCACCTGTGGCATATTTAAAGTTATGGTTTCTGGTTTCAAGAATCAAAGAAAAAAATTTCGATGGGCTGTGCGCAACACTGACTCGATACAGGCTTGCTTCTAATAGCGCTCCTGAAAGAGCACGTGTTATCGGCAGCTCACAATTTCTGTAGCATTCATAATCCCATGATGTAAGAACAAAGAAACTGGGAACAACAGAAGTCACTGAGCTTTCATTATCTCATATGAACGTGGCAGAAGTGCTGCACTGTGAACAATGAGAGTGTCATTAGGAATGAGACAACACCCGGGCGCTTGGATTGCCTTGGTTACAGGAAACAGTAAGAAACAGAGGTTTTAAGCAGCATTTGGACAGAACAAAAAAAAAAAAACTTGTTCACTTCTTATCTTGGAATAAATCTTAAGATAAATACTTTGTATTTTATGCTTCAATAACAAATTCACAACGCTGAACAAGAAGCCTTCCAAATATATCTTCCTTATACCAAGAAATTAAAAGGCTGAAAAACATCTCTTAGCTACACATTTCCATACATACAGTTCTTCCCTCTTTAATAAAAGAAGTCCCCTACATATAGGGCATGTTTCTGTCTTGTTATCCTATCTAATGCAGATTTGAATTATGATGTTTCAAGCATTCCCCATCCCTGGGCTCTCATTCCTGCTGTGTACTTAAGCCAAATACGGGAGCACATTTCTATACCGTACACACCAAGAAAAGAACCTCATCCTTGTAGCTATTAGGAACTCTAAATACAAAAAATATTAATACACTGAAGTGGTAATTAATTTGAAGGAATAAAAAACCCGCAGGCTCATTCTTGCCTTCTGACATATCGTGTAACTCAAAGAAACACACCTATCTATTAGCAACTATTTAACCTTACATTTTATGTATCATTTGGATTGCACCACTTAATTTGAAGGCAAATGTGCACCACGTCCCCAAAACTGCAGATGTTATAATCTTTCTCTTAAAAGGAATCCTCCATCAACTAAGAAAATGTACATACATTTAATATTTTCCTAGCACTTTAACTGTAATATTAGACAACTGTATATAACACGTAGATGACAATTTTTCAGTAAAAATATTTTAATGCTAAGCTTAAGCTTACCTGATTCGAAAATCTCATGCTAACATTCCGCTGATCTTGTGGAGGTACATAACGTCCAATAGGGTCAATATCTTTAGGACTTACTAATTTGTCAGCTGAAAGTAAACGATAATAAAAATACAGAATGACTTGAGTACTTTCTGCAGCTTTTGTGAAGGAGGCATGCAAACGTATTTTACGTAGTCAGTTCTGCTGCTATAATCTTTGGTCTAGATCAACGATTTACAGATCAAAATGACATTCTGCAAAACTGTATTAACTTTAAAACTAATGACTCAAGCATCATTCTTGCTATAGCTAGTTACAATACTGTAGTATATAAAAACAATCCTTTATTTCTTCACTGAGAATTGTTAGAAGAATATATGCAGACAACAGACTCCACAAGTCACATAAAAAACCCTGAATCCACAACCACGGAATTATTCTAGAGTTTTAACCAGAAACTCAATGGTTACCATCAAAAATTGTTTAGCTTTGAAGAAAAGCAGACAGCCTTTATCTCAAGGTAATCACACAACTATAATGCTGAAAGGGGCAAGGGATACCAAAGATATCTCTCAATATGATACCTCAGGAAGAAATTGTAAAAAACCACAATCAAATATATTTGAAACCTAGCAATTTCTACATGGAGTTTTTTTACATAGGAAAAAAAAACCCCACCAAACCTAAAATTCCATTATTTTAACCTTCTCCTGAAAAAAAATTAAGTACTCCAATAAAAGTATACTGTTAAAAAGTTTCAACAAATGCCTTGAATAAAGGTTCACAATCTACTGTGAACTATTATGCCCTTCAAATAAGCATTCTCCTATCAAAATCTCATTTTGACATGAAACTGTCCAATCTTTATTTAATTTGTGCTACAGAGGATGTCACAGTGCATTTTCATTTCTCCTATATATAAGTCAACAATTTCGCAAATATTGTTAAAAAGCTCTACCCTAGGAAGTCAGCTACCAATCTAAAAAAGAAATAACTCATGACTTCATTAGCTTAATTCAGCTACAACAGAAAACCAATGCTGTCTTGATAAGAAAAATATTTCTGAATACTACAGTGTGTAGTAAATTAAGACAGCAGTTTGTAAACTCAAAATATGTCCTGGCTCAAGCTTCAAAGTGTTAGGAAAAGACAGAGAGCAGAATAGATGGTGCAGTGGAAAGAAAACGCATGGGCAGCCAATGATGGGCACTGGCTGGGCAGTTCCCCGAGCAAGCGGTGAAGGAGCCTGCTGCTGCCGGGAGCGACGCCAGCGCCTCTCAGCTACAAGACGCTGCGACCATCTCCTGTCCTCAGCCTTCTGCTGGGAGAATGCCGCTGGACTCCTGCCAGAGTCCTGTCCCTCTGCTCTGCACTACTCCCAATGAGTCATGATCCAGGTACAGGTGGATCAAAAAAGCAAAACTAGATTATGAAAAATTACCATGGACAATTTATTAATATACTGACACGTGTGTTAGTAAAATACATTTTAAGGAAAACAGTCACCTAAGCACCAGGTGACACAGTCAGACTTCTTATGGCTGGCTAAAGGCATGGAAGTTACTTAAATTATTTGTAGTACTGCTGATGCTATCAAATTGATTCAACAAATGACTGCAAGATCAACAGACTCTGCCTCATAGTTCTTAAAAGCAAGAGTAGTTTTTAGAATATGTGTTCTATTTCCACTGTTTTTTACACTGACTTGCACTGCTCAGTAATTAAAATATATAATCCGCATAATTTCATATTTAAACCAACTATACCAATAGACTAATATAAATTTTAAACTAACTTTCAGTGTTTACAATTTTATTCAAAAGAGGAGTCTCAGTGAATATTCATCACTATTATCACAAACACAAGTATATCGGAATGCAAAAGCAGAGTTTTCTTTGTTAGATCATTATTTCCATCAGCAACAGCTGACAACTTTAATCCATTTGGTCTATACTCTAAAAAATACTACTAAAAACTCTTAACTTGGGTCTAGGCAGCACTGAATCCACAGAACAAGACATAAAAATGACAAGGAAAAGCACAGGAAACATAAGAGAGCTACTAAATGAAAGACTAAACCGAGTGAATTTTCAGTTGCACAAACCAGCTGAATACCTGGCATTCCTTTTCTGTGCTCTAAAATGGGGACCTGATCATAAATGCTTTACAGACCTCCTCAACCAGAGCAAGAAAGAAGTTCTGTCAAAAATTGCATCACTGTCTGCAAAGCGCATTCTTTTTTTCTTCATAGACAATATTTTCAGTTGCGTAGGCATGTGGTGACTTCCAACAGCCATAGGCAGACACTGTCATTGCCTCTGTTTTTCAGAGCCTTTATAAACAGGATCAAAATTTTGACTTCGCTACTTCTGTTTGCCCCTCTGTGGGAGGCAGTGAGATGTACAAGAATTGACTCAGTTCCGTGTTGCTGCATTTAGAAAAGCGTGGACCGCAACAGGCAGCCACTAGGCTCACTGACAGAAGCAGAATCTAAAAAAGGTATCCATGCCTGCACAACAGAAGCAAGGAGGCTGAGCAAATACAAATTAATCGCTACCCTTGAGGCCACACAACAATTTCTGGAATGGATGATGAAATGGGAAATCACTACCTTCCCAGAAATCACAGTGTTTGGAGCCCCATCCCTGGAGGTGTTCAAGGCCAGGGGGGCTTGAACAGGACAGGGCTTTGAGCAACTTGGTCTAGTGGGAGGTGTCCCTGCCCACGGCAGGGGGGTAGGAACTAGATGATCTTTAAGGTCCCCTTCCAACCCAAACCATTCCAGGATTCTATGCGTCTGCCTTCCACGTAATTAGCAACGACCAACAAGCAAAGTAACACACACAGACTTTCACCAAAGACAAGATTGTTACTCAGGTAGGTTTTCACCCAGAAAGGAGCAAAATTAAATGCACCAATTATAAATTAGTATTAATAAATGGAGTTCCTGATATAACAATCACTGGTGAATTGATTTAGCTTCGCAATTAAATTTCCAGTCCCTATTTGCAAAGACTATGAAAGAAAAGGAAAAAAAAGTGTTTTGAAAAAAGGGAGAGAGGAATGAAAAGCAGTGAATACAGTAGAGAGAAATTTTAAAACAATAGAGGAAACAGTTACTAATGATAACATTTCAAAGAGAGATTTAGCACAATTATTAAAAGAAATAGTGTGTAAGAATGTCAGCAAAAGGAAAGAACGGAAACAAAACAAAAGAAGGTCACATTCATCAAACAGCACTTTACAAACAATAAATACAGTTTATTTAAGCAGCATTCTGCAGGCACAGAAGTACACAAATATTACTACAATATTCCTGCACACACATTAGAGGATTACTTGGCTAATACTAAGAGGTTAAACTAAATTTTTTTTCTTTAAAGGTGAGATTGCCTGCATTTACTTTAGCGTTGGCTAAAAAAGGAATCGTGGAAGGAATACAGTGAAACCAAACAGGTGGAGCACCAGACGGACTCAGTTCTTCCATACCTAAAGATACATCCACTGTTCCTGCCAAGTCTTGAATTTTTAAACTCCCCTTGAACGTTTCTCATTTTTACTACCAACAGCCTGTTTCCATTTACAGTCTTCACAGCAAAAAAGTTTTTAGAACTCAGTCTACTGATTACTAGGTAAATGCTGAGCATGTTAAAATAAAGTAATATATCTTTCTCCTAAAAGAAATATTAAGAGAAAAAATCTTAACTGTGAAGACTTTTCTGGCTTAACAACTGGTTTTGCATTAGCTTCTGAATCATCTTAAGTTAGACCAAGAATTCATTTGTGACTGAAATCCACCATAACAACCTTCAATGGCCAAACTTTGAAGTGCACTTTCAAATGTTCATCTAGTCTCTTCTATTTTAAAGGGTAAAAATAACACAGACTGAAGAAGATATTAACTTCATCTGAGACTGCAACTATTCAAAGTTTAAACTTGTCTTGCTTAAAGCAGTAAAATAATTTGAATTAAATGCTATAGATCACTTAAAAACATCACTTGAACAGATGCAGCTGATATAGTTAATCCAGAAAGTGTCATGTTAATATATTTTGTCACGAAGAAAATTAATTAAGACAGAAAGCCAGGAAAGGAAACAGCAAAAAAAGAAACCTATCACATTTAGAAGATTTTCAGTATTCTATAAAATATTCCAGTAAGCTTCATAGTATGATGAATGCAGCATAAAATTTTAATGTAAAGAATAAATAGCAATTTTTGCCTATCGTATATGTACAAAAGCAGAGGACGCACATGCCACCCATAGTCCATTCAGTACTTGAGCAAATGTGTTTGTTCAGATTCAAGAAAAACATTAACAAAATAAATATCCTTCACTTTGGACGAGTCAAAACCTGACAGAATTTCCTCAGCCTCTTACCCAGGAGTTTTGCAATGATGTAAACTGCCTGTCCCCACAAGAAAAACTTTCCATCGCGTCCATTGTTACTAGGAAACCGTTTCTGACTGCCAGGGTTCTTCTTTTCCAGGTCAACAAAATCAGCTGGCACATAGTAATACTTGGGCACAACAGGACATCCTACGGAGTTTTAAAATAAGTACAGTAAGTAAATAAATTCCACTTCCCTTATTATTTCATTGTAGTCCCCTAATAAAGCTGAAGTGGACTCAAAACAGGAAAAATGATACCCGATACCTTAGCAACAATTTAATTGAACAGGAAGACTGTTGTCATTCATTGTTATCTCTCACAACCACAATCAGGGTAGGAAACCCAGGGCAATATTAAACTAAACCCTTTGTTTTCACCACACGTTTCCACAGGCTTTCTTCCCAGAACACACACATTGTCTGTGTAGCACCTTAGTGTGCAAAAAGAAAAAAAATGCAAAATGCAGTACAGACAACAAACCGTAACCAAAAGAAATGAAAGCTGCAGCAGAGTGAAACACTTGGAGTGTTTTTCCCTGCATTTAACACCAGCTCAATAGCAGACACCTTTTTCTAAGCCCAAAGTAGTTAATCATTTAATTAAATAAAAATTATAATTTTTTGCAAGTACACAAAAACAAGTTAAAACCAGCATTTTAATTTTGAAACATCATGAAACAAAATGTCATAACTTCTTCAATGGAATATAGCCTATCTTGTCTCTAGAATTATGCCACAGGTATTACTCATCATTGTAGATTAATAACCTTTTTTTCAACACTTTTTAAATGGACAAGAGTCAGGAATTTAGAAACCTAATTACAAGTGACTGACCTAATTATAAGCAATACAAAAGCAAATTAGTATGCTTTCTGCAAAATTAAATTTCACCTTAATTTTGCTTTAATTTTGAATTTGTTTCAATAAAAAACAGGTGATAAACAGAACAAAGTTGCAGTGTCTGACTATTTGCTTCGAAAAAAAAATTGCTGGCAAGAAGCTGAGAAAAATTGAAAAGTGGGAGTTATGAGAGATAGAATATTCAAATGAGCAAGGTATCAAAACACACCCAGAGATTTTACGGTGAAACATTCATGATGACATTCAGCAAGAGGAACCACAAGATTAATTTAGTGTGCATGGAATTTCACATCCTCATTAATAATGAGAAAAAAGCAATGATCAGCAAGGTCGGAAAAATTTATATGTAATGAAAATTTGGTAAGGAATCATTCGTTTTTTTTTTTTTTACAGAAACTAGTTCACAAGTAGCCTAAGTTTAAAGAACAAGCCAGACTAAAATATTCTGCATCTACTTGTGTAACTGTACCACAGATGTCAAGAACAGGGAACAGGTGACTAAAGATGCTGAGTTTTAAAATTGGACTGTCAATACATTGAAGCTTGTTCTGTTCTCAGGCCGTTTTTTTTCCTCCTACTCAAACTTATGGTCTTTTTTTTTTCTAACTGAATTTTGGATGGATGTGCCTGTAGGCCATCAATAGTCTTGTCTGCAGTTCCACCAAAATTCTGGAGTGCGCAATTTAAGTAAGAGAACATTTATATTAAAATTAACATGTTGCCACTTTCACTGCTCTAAGCTAAAAACAATTTCATATGCATATACCAAACTATTTTTTAAAATCTTGTGAAACGTCACAAGACAGTAAATGACACAAGTAATTCTTGACTGTATCCAGGTGGAACATTGGGAACAGACTGAGTGTTGGTAGTTAACATGTTCCTGCAAAGTCAAAGTGAACTCTGTAAATAATGAAGCGAAGGAGGGGAAGAATGACCGGGTACAGTGTAAATCTTACATTTATATGAGTAGCATTTTTGCAGATATATTGCATCATAAAGTGTGATAATAAAAGTAATGGTATCTACATGAAAGAGATTGTTTTAGTGTTTTGCCATCAGGAAACAGAGTGATATTATTACTTCTCCTTTGCTCTGACCACAACATCCATTAATAGGGATGTCAGTATTTTAATAACTTCAGACCAATAAAAAGCTACAGTGTTCAAGAAGAATGAGTATCAGATAATACCTTCAGATGTATGTTGAAGCAAAGGATCCAGAAGATCCTGATATTCCTTTACTTGTGCAGGATTTCCTCTAAAAACTCCTAAAAGTAACCAAACAGTAATTGATTTAATGGAAGAAATAACTTTTCTGTAAGCTTAATGTTCATAAAAGAAAAAGAAAAAAATCTAACGTTTATTTATCAATGGGGTAGTGCCTACACAGTAAATAGTTCATGAAAAGTAAAAGACTAAACTGTAGATCCTCACTTACTGCTACAGCTAAATGTCACAGGGATCATGAATCAGCCACTCTCTTATTAGCTTAAACTGAAAGCGACGGCAAGCTACACGGGACAGTAAGGCTGTGAACTTAAAGAGGCTCAGGAACAGGACACAGACAACCAGCCCAGCTAGCTGTAAATAACTTCCTTAATTTCAGCAGAATGAAGAAGCAGAGGTTGCGTGCGAGCGCGGAGACAAACAAGTGGGTTCTAAATCTTTAGGACAGTTACAAACTGATCTAGAAGTGAGTTGACTAGAAACCCCAACAAATAAATACAAAAGGAAATTTGGAGTAGTAAATTGAAAAATTCCCCTCCAAAGATTTTTAAATGGAATGTTTACATTGATAAGTTACATAGGTTATATCTTCATATTATAGAGGTTCAGAACTGCTGACGCACCTCGAGATACTAAGCAGAACAGTCAACTCCTTATGATGCTGCTTTCGGGGAGAAATTGGTAAGTTTGGGAGTATGAGTACCTTAAATGTTTTTCTAGCAGAACTTAGTCATCCCAAAATGAATCTGATGAATACTAATATGACCGGTGTTCAGTTCATTAGAAGTTCTTACATGAAAAGATATATCAAAAATACCAAAAGCACTTCTGTTCATCAAGGATGAACTTGACAAGTCACACTGACTTTTTAAAATGGAACATTTTTTAACAGTTAAAGTGGAACAAGTTAGATGAAAATTTTTCATTGTACATCTTTCATTTATTTTTGTCCACAGTCTTCCTTTTCAGTTACCATATTCTTCCGTATATGAAAAATAGCTGTAATGTTTCCCACCTTACCTTATCCTAGAAAATTACCATAATCCCTCACATCGAACTAGAAACGTGAAAAAGTTTTAAAAAATGCTACTCAAATATGTCTTATCCAAAAAATAGTCATATTGATTTATTTAGTTCAATCCTTTCCTACAGCTATAGATCCATATCTACTACCCAGAGAGTCCTAATCAATTTCCTTTTGAGAAAATCCTAAAAGGAAATTAGTACCAAAGCAGCCTTTTTGTATTCTTAAGAAAGGTGAATTCTGAAAGCCAAAAATAAGACAAAAGAAAACCACAAACTCAACCACTGAGATCAAATACACCAGAACATCCTTATTAGAACAAGTTTAAATATGTTTTTTGTTAGGCAATATATGTATATAAAAAAAAGTCACAAAAACTTATATTTTATGTTATTTTAAGAATATCCAACAAATTGCTCTACTGAAAAGCCAGAGTGCAGTAGAAAGCTGGAGTTTGACTCCTGTATAGAGATTATTTTCTTTCCATGGCTCTTCAATGCTCTATCCAAAACCAAAGCTTGACAAGTATTGTTCATCACATGTTCAAATATTCCCAAGTATATATACAGGAAATGAAATCACTTGCCAAGAGAAACAAATGGAATGCAAGCTTGCACACAAAAAAGGGTATGCTAAAGTGACACACTGAACTATTTCAAAACACTTGAGCACAGTCATGACATAAGAGCAATACGATATTCTGACTACTTATAGTATAGTCTTATTGGCAGATGCTGTAGACGATAAAAAGATGCATTTATGTGAGAATACAACTGCTTTTATATTAAGAATCATCTAGTGAAGATAACAGTTGGGTAATAATGATCATCATCCATGAGGAATAAAACAGTATTCTTAATACTACTAGAAAATTCAGTAGTATCTGCTCGCCAGAACCGTTTTAACTTTCCGTATCTTAAAATTCCTAAAAAGCTGCCATGGACAAAACAGAAAAGTTGATGAGCTAATTAGTTTGTCTTATAAGAGAAAATATAAGTAAATATATAATAAAAATATAGTTACTCGAATACGTTCTGCTAATCTTTCATAAAGGAAATGATGAATGAAATTTTGCTGATGTGAACAAAATTGAGGGATGATGGACTATGATGTCTCTGCCATGGCAGGGGGGTTGGAACAGGATGATCTCTGAAGATCCCTTCCAACCCACACCATTCTATGATTTACAGGACTCTATCCCCCCTTACTGAACGGAGCACTGTGCCGCTGTTACAGAGGTAACAAAATTCAGCTATCAGGAGTTACCTAGATATTCAGCAGCTTAATACAGTTTGCTGGAAAGGCTTTCCTTTGTACTCTGCAAGTGTGTTGGATCGGCAAATAGGCTCTCAGCGGAACCAGTGTGCACAATGTAGCAGCTTGAGGGTTTTTTCAGTGTTTTCATTATAAAGACATGCAACTGTAATCTACTCCTCCTACTACTTCATTGTCTTTTTGCAGTTTAAGTCGCTCTGTATACACTTCAAATTTTGCATTATGGAAGCTTGTGGATTTGGAGATATGTGCACAAAATCTACTAATAGAATTGTTCTATTTGATGAAATTGTGGTACAGGAAAAAAGACAAGAACAGTATGTGCAAAATATCTATTTTGTACTTTTTCTTTGTAAGACAATAAGAGTAAAATGCTTGCTTTGTTATTCTGCTGACTTCAATTAGAGACGATTATCTTTCCTGTTCTTCCCAAAACTGCAAGTGGGCAGCATTAAACGACAGTGCCTTTCTTCTCAGTTTTGGGCAGCACTCTTTGAAAAACATCAAGCATTCCTTTAGAAAAATCAATTGTGAAACCTTATTACAGCTTCAAACAAAATACTTTAATCTGTGGGTGGCCACAGAGGAGTCTAAGCAGATAGCAGATTTCTATGCACCTCACCATCTTTATTTGAAAACTATTAAACTATTCCACACTCTAAAGGGAAAAAAACAGATGGCCAGATTTTCATCCATCTTTTTCCTGGCTGTAACTCTTACTCAGTTTCTTACTCAGACTTTTGTTCAATGTGAATTTTAGCTTCCATCTTGAAATCATCCCGTGAACTGTTTTGGTATGTCTCCTATCCTCAAGACAAGGTCTAGGTAGTGGTATTTTTTGTTTTGTTGGTTTTTTGGGGTTTTTTTTTTGGTTGGGGGTGTTTTGTTTTGTTTTGTTTTTTAAAATCAGACTAACTGACTATGTGGAAAAACACGGCCAGGAACCACAGGCATTTCAAAGAGAAACTAGGCCTTCTCTGGTTTGCTTTCTTCTCTTCTGAATTCTGCTTCAATTGCCACAGAATATCCAACTTGAAAAGACCTGCTGTAACATTCAGTTTGTCAATGTGTTCTCTCTTCTACTTCCTTTTCTCTCATGTGCTGCTGTGAAGTTCTGATACACTGTGAAAGTTTTTAAGGTTTAAAAGGCAATGCAGGACTGAATGTCACAGATAGAAGCTTTTAAAAAACCCATATTGAGTTATATTCTAAAACCAGTTCCCATTAAAAATGCTGAAATATGGGGGGTTGGGTCCTTGGGGGTTTTTAACCCATGAGGCAGAACTCTAAATGAGATATTTAGTGTCACTGCATTATGGTTTATTTTGGCAGGACAGGAAAATCATCTCCTATCCTTCCTCTAAGGGCTCATCTCTCTTATGCCTTTAAAGAACAGGAATGTAAAGCTGTACGTACCATCAATTATCATGAAAATAAAAAACAGAGGGAATTCACACTCAATGCCATCAAAAAGCTGAAAAGAAGAAAAATTAATCAGACATTTCATAATTTTGATTTAAGGAAATGTATTTGAATATCCCATTGAATAATTTTGAAACAACAAAAGACAAACATGAATGCAAAAACATTTTAGTAGATCAGCTTTTCATTTAGCTTACAGCTTCTTAATTCTATGGGGACTTTAACTGTGCTTTTACATATGCTATGTCTCGTTCTCAAGCAGAATATTTATATAATCTATGTTTTATTTTCCACAGAGAAACTATCGAGGAGTAAAAAAGAGTAAATTTTCATTTAGATAACCTTTACTGATAAACACTGTGGTCAAAAGCAAAATTGTTTTCCATACACTCAGACTGTAGTCAGCTGTGAAATTAAATAAAATGATAAATAACTTCCTTATTTGTTATGTGAAATCAAGTGTACCCTATATGTAAATGGAAGCACATTCATTACAAAACAAATCAATGACTAACTTGCTGACTTAGCAGTCTCTCAAAACTGCACATGCCAAATTACAAAATGCATCTCCTTCACTTGAAGCAATTAGGAATCATTGTGAAATTCGAATTGCAAATACCGGGGGTGGTGTTTCTGCTTTTGGTTTCTTTCCTTTTGTTTTTTTTGGGGGGGGCAGACTGTTTTGGGTTTTGGTGTTGGGTGGGTTTTTTTGTTTGGTTTGGGGTTTTGTTTTTTGTTTTTTTGGGTTTTTTTTTGTTTGGGTTTTTTGGGTTGTTTTTTTTTTTAATTACTGCCTAAACATTTCAGAAAACCAAAATTTGTCCTTATATAGGCCAGGTATTCCTTTACCTTAATTTCTGCTGGTTTATAATAACGTCGTGTTTTGTCCTCCAGCGCTGTTCTGTACCCATCTCTCAGAAATCTTTTAAACCCATATTTTCCTTTCAGTTTTCTAATAATTTTATCTAGTGTTTGACTGAACAAAACCTCATCATCCAAAGCAAATGCAGGATAACTGAGACAGGGCAAAAGAGCTGCATCAGTATTCTATAGGAGTGAGAGAAACAGCACATTACAAATTTAATTAGATCTCTGACAATTATTTGATGCACAAACAAAGACTGTTTAACTTACTAATTGAAATACACATTTGGAACGTAATCTTATCTTTATCAAAATCATAGTACTAATATATTAAAATACTGTGCAAAATAAGACTTCTAAATATGTATAAGGATAAACTACAAACCCAATATTCACATATATGATTTAAAAGAGAACTCATTTGACTCAAAATCTGACTTACTTTACAGTTGATAATCTGCAGGGATAAGTGAATACATTCTAGAACTTTGTGGCTTTAGAAACAAAAAAATATCCTCCAGGTTATTCCTGGAGGAAACACAAACATTTGGGTACCCTACACTCAAAAAGAATCACAAACATTTTATAAAGGCGCAATGCTGAGAAGTAACTATGATGAAGAATATTCCTGAAAAAGCTTTTCAGAAATGATGATTTAAGGTGCTGTAACAAACAAGACTATCTGATTTGCAATTAAGGTGATACAAGAATAATTTCAGGAAAAAATATGAGTAGCATTTCTCAAGAACCATGTGCTACTTTAATGAATTAAAAACACAAGAAAAATTACTAACTAGCGCATCAGCACTACACGTGAGCTTACAGAAACACAAAAAAAATAATTTTAAGTTCTAATATCGTTGATGTGAATCCAAAAAAGGAAAAACGAGGATCACTTCTGTAGCATAATTAATTTACAAAACCAGCTTCTGCTGGAATATTACAAGTCTCCAGCAAATAATAAACAGCAAAAGAGTTCTAAAAGACCACTAGGCTATAAAAAAGTAGCTGACAGTGCCTTTTATTTTAATTATCCACTATTACAACTGTGCTATAATTCTTCTACACAATGAGTAAACTATTAATGTTGAAGATTAATAGTCTGTTTCATGACCAAAAATGCTATTATATCCCAGAATGCATAAAAAAGCAGTAGAACTCTATTATCACTCATTTTAAATGACTGATTTTCAAAACCCAAATTTACCTTTGATGCTAGTACTGAAATAGATTTTTTTTTTTTAAGTTCCTCTATACTTATGTCACTTGGATTTACTCACTGAGGAAATATTTGTAACAGTAGCTTAAAATAACAAGAAATCCTCCATATTCAGCAATTAATGAAAAGTCAACCTTAAAGGCTTCTTTTCTAGACAAAAGAATGAATTAAAGCTAAAGTGTTTCAAAAATGCAGGCACTGAGTATATAGCAGAAACTAGGCCAAAAGAAAAACAACCACCAAGACTGCAAACCCTACTTAAGTTACTGCAGATGATTATTACCTTAAATTTTATTTTAAAATTGTTTAGAAAGCTACCAACAGGGTACCATTTTAACCTAAATATTCAGAAAATAAAGAATGCCAGCATAACTCCACTTCAGAAAAACAACTAAATCACAGTGACATTTAAGAAGCAAGAAATTTAGTACCTTCCCAGCAAATTCCTATCTTTATTAAGCAGAACACAATAGCCATCAATAGAACTTAAAATTATATTCATATCCATTTATTTTCTTCACACCCTGTTGAGGTGAATTTCATTTAATTACTTACATGAGACCTTGACTCTCGGGGTAGCAGTGAACAGAGTGTCTGTCTGTTACGGTTATGGGCATCAAAATCCACAAATATAACAGACCAAGAGCAGCCCTGTAAACAGAATATGACATTTATTTAAGGGAAAGGGAAGAACACTTACCATATCCTGGTGAAACTAACTGGTTCTTTGTTTTATTTAGGTGATGATGTAATAGTCTGGTAGCTGGTAATTTTAATCTGAAAATGTACCACAACATCAAGTTGAAAACATTTTGAAGTTTCAAACGTATTTAAATATAGCCAAAATTAGATGGTTTCATCTACTAGTGATCATGATTTATATGATTCATTCAAGCTATAAACTCTTCCATTAATTCTTGAAAAACAATGACTGTATTAAGGACAAACAGAAAAGTAGTTGTCCCTCCCTGTGACTGCAGGAAGTGTTCCAAATAGTGATGTTGGATATTTCACTGCAAGTCAGTTAAAACACAAATAATTGGATATTCACTTGAGGTACTGCACTGGAAAAGGGCTTCCATAGCAAATAAAAATGTCCTGCTTTTCAGCTATTGTAAGGTCAACATTATTGACATCTACTCCTGAGCAAAACCCTTTTCCTAGTAAAATTTTGTAATTTTGTACTATATCTGTCTGTCAGCTTTTTGATACTTCCTGAAACACTCAAAAAAAAATAATCCCATAGCTGAGATACTGTTTAAACAGAATCAACAGCATTTAAAAGTATTATCAATAGGCTATTGCTTGGAAACTCGATGCAGTTCATTAATGAACAGATATCTTCATATATGTTGTCATTGACAATGAATCTCAATATCACTATCTCATTGGAGGACACATTCAACACTGAACTCATTCCATTACTGTCATAAATACCATACCATAAATTTTCATAAATTCATCAAATTTCTCCTAAAAAGCAGTCAGTTTCTTTGGTACGCTATTCTCTTAGGAAGACAGTTCCAGAACCCACCCTCTCTAATTATTAAAACCTTTAATTTCCAACTAAGTTTCTACATAACTAGCTAACCACTGTTCTTTTTGTGCAAGTACTAGCATCCATTCATTCTGCTTTCCAAACAATGGGGTTTTTTTCTTACTTACTTTTTACCCCCACTCTAATTATACATAGCTATCATACAAATATTCAGCTTTTCATTTGCTAGGCTAAACAAAACATATTTCTCCACTGTCCTCACGGAAAATAATCTCTGTTCTCTTAATCACTCTAGCAAGATATACTGAATAGTGCTGAGATAAGAATGTACATAAATAATCACATTTGCTTTGATGATTTGTTATTCTCCTACTTTCTTCTTAATCCAGATTCTTATTTTTCACAGATCTCTAAATTCATCTACAAACTCTGAACACAATCTGTCAACACGTGTGAACATGCAGTTTCAAAATCTGTGCATCAGTAAAGGATTCTTTGGGGATTCAAAAGCAGACTAATTTGCATTTCATAAAGCCACAAGCATCTTGTTTTACAAATGAACTATTTTTCACTTCTCTGAAGATTGTTCTGTAGTAAAGACACCTTACAAGGGCTTGATGGTTTTTGTAACATACAGTTTTTTCTACAAACTAATATAGGCATGTAGCTCATTACAAACAACTGATTATAGTATGACTAGGTCAGACTTGAAACGGTGTTCATCTTGTCGCCAGCAGTCCCATTTTAGTGCATACATACATGCACCATGCACTTAATTCATTAACTCTCATTGATAGTAAACGCATATGCTTTTATGTAGGTTTTTGGATGATATGTATTTTTCTCTAAAAGGTATTGTAACTAAAATGGAATTCTTACATTAATGATACAAATTCTAAGCTAATTATAATTTGTGATACTCTGAAACCAGAGGTTTGGGTTAACCATATCAAGATCACAAAAAGATAAAATAAGTTACGGTACTTTTAGTAGTGATGATTCTAAAGTGATTCAGTAAAAATATAAACTGAAATGTGATCAGTTCACACTGCATCCTAAATGTAATAAATAAATAAATAAATAAATGGCCCACTTTTACAGTTCTTCCATACAAACTTCAGCAGAAGGACAATACAGTGATTTCAGGATCTGGCTACAATCAATGCACAGTTAAGGATTATAACAGAATTCTTATGCCAATATCATACATATTAACTACTTCATATAGATTTATAACTATTGTTTCAGAGACATACCATACATTGGGAATAAATTTAAGAAATTTAGAATCGGATATAAAGCAAACAATGAGAAACTAAATAACTTATTTATGTTATATTAAAATTTCTCTTCTCAATGTGTGGATAAATCTTATTACTGAGGGAACGTTAGGATTACAGCTTGACTGTATTTTTATGCTTACAGACTTATATGTAGACCGTATATTTATGCTTATAACTCCTGCTTTTTATGAAACACTTCTGGTACGATGGAGATGAAAATGAACAGCATTTAAAAACCATGATTTAACTCCTTTTTACATTAAAGCATGTAAAATTCAGATTAAACAAAAAGCCAATTAGTTTTTCAGTTGATAAATGTTCTTTATTGAAAAGTATAGCAAAGAAAGTATAGAAAATGCGTAGAAAAGTAGAAATTATTCTAGAAAAGTAGAAATTAGAAAGTATAGCAAAGGATGCACTGAAATTATTTGAATATCAGTTAAGCAGTGCTTTGTTACAGAACAAAAATTAGAATGATTTCTTACAGAAATACATTCTTTTTAAATGTTTTCCAGAATTTGGGGAGGGAGGGAAGGGACAATTTAATGCGACTATCAACAATAAGTGACCTTTATTTTGTCTTCTCTGGGTGCATCCATGAACGCACGGGGAAACTGCCCTATCATGATATACTCAAGATATGTAACACACATGCATGTGTGAGAGCACAGCTACAATACTACAGATTTGTATTTATTAGTCTCTTCCAGCATCCACAACGTGAATGGAAAAATCTGCACGGAAAGGCTGAGCAGGCTGTTGTGCCCAGCAATGATTTATGCAGGTTGCACTAGTGTACTTGCAGGTGCAAACAAGTTCCTCTTGAGGGGCTCAGCAGGATTTCTCAAAGCTATCGAAACACAGCTGGAGCTAAGCACAAAGGCAAACTCTGCTGCAGACTGAAGGTCAAAACGGTTTCTCTTTGTGCTAAATATCTTGGAAATAAACTCTCAAAGCATTTAAACTGGTTTTGCTTCAGCAATTTATTCATCCATTTCAGAATTGGGTAAAAAAAAACAAACCCAAACTGCTGACGCATTTACTGGCGCTTGAGACTGTTGGGAAGATAAAGACTGTAGATAAATGTTTTTTGTCTGAAATACTGACAAAGCGTGTATAGTGTCTGATCATTATTTAAGGTCCTTACTAGCTCCTAGTTCTTAAACCATACCATCAGCTTTTAAAATGTACGTAAACCAAAAGTAGCCCAAATGGCTAAGTCTTTTTGAAACACCGTATCTGTGTATGTATAAAGAGCACTTTCATACTTTACTCATCAGCAAACAGCCATCAGTATTCCTAAGGAGTGGATTCTAAAAAGAACAAGTCTACTGTACTACAGTACTAGTACAAATATACAGATGCAAAAAACACCCAAACAAACAAAAACCAAAAAACTCCACCAAAAACCAGTATCTCCTGTTTTATGTCATAAGACAAAGAAGGGTCTAATAATAGTAAGTGGTACAGCTTTTCATCAATGGATAAGATTGCTTAATAGATTGTATTTCTATGTCAATTGCTCACTATTTAAAACAAGTTGTAACATTTTTCATCACAGGCATCTGAACAGCTCTAAGAAGTTTTAGTTTAACATTGTTTTTATGTGAATAAACTATAAGGAAGAACTTTTTGTCTAATATTGCTAATAATTATTTTATATGACTGTTCCAATCCATATCTTCCATTTTACCAACAGAAAAATGGAGACACAACTAACTAAGAATGTTTGAATAAATCAAGCAGTACAGAAAGGAACTTGGAACGCAATTTGGACTGTCTCCCAATCACACTTTTACAGTTGACCTAGCTTATACTCATTAGCTCACACAAAGAGCACCTGAGAATTCCCCTTATTCACCATTTACCATTTCACCATCTGTATCGTCTCTCCTTTGTACTATTTTCTTTATGGCAAACCAGTGCATTTAACCAAGTTTCTTAAAGTTGAATATTTGACACAGATAAGTACCACAATCAAAGTCAGCTCCATCTGGCTTACAAAACAAACAGGGGAACACAGGTATTAAATAAAGAGAGGAAAAAAAAAAATCCTATCTTGAAGCCAGCAAGAATATACAGAAACTTTACTCAAAAAATACAAAAATAGTATTCAAGTCAAGGTCACAATTATAAAATTATTAAAACTCAAAAGGATCATATACTGCCTAACTGCAGGAAAAAAAAAGTAAGTACAAAAATAACTTATTCAGGTAAACGGGTGTCATTTTTTAAAATAAGTTTCAAGTGTTGCTCAACCCTAAGAAGAAGTAAAGCATGTTTCATCAATTAATGTTTACTTTGTATGAAATACAGACATTTGGGCATGTGAGCAAGGTCGATCAGTTAAAAGTCAAGAAGAATGAGATTCCAAAAAAACCATGCCATAAGGAAGGCATTACTCAGTGTCTTGCGCTCATCACTCGGTGACCAGCCTATCCTCCCCTCCACGCAATTTACAGACAACACTCACCAGCAAGTTTTGTAACTATTTCTACACACACTTGATGCTACCCAGCTTTCTTTTTAGCTGCACTCCTACCCTTTATTTCCATTTATTAATAACACCAATAGCTTGACAATGACATATCTCTTCCATTTGTAAATTTTCTAGGTCATTAATTTGGAAGATTATTCTTTTATTTTAGCTATAGACTACAGAGGTATAACACCTAAAAAAAAATGCACGTAGAAGGGGAATACAAGTCAGAGAGAAAAATCTAAGAAAAGGCTAGCTTTCTTCATTGATCCAAGCCATGCAAAAGGATGAGAAAAGATTTTACCACTATGCAACATGGTGAAATTAAAACCAAATAGAACAGTGGGATTATGTACAAGTAGCTTGTTTAAAGTCTTGATCACAGGCCACATGAAGGAACAAGACAGAAGCCAGGTAATGCTTGTAGGTAGAGGTATACTGTATTATGATCAACAGTTACAATTCTGAAAGAAAACCCGTTTTGGCAACCAAATCCAAATCCTAAACTGCAATAATTTTAGATTTTTTTTTTTTTTTAAGGAAAAAGATAGTAAGGGCACTAATGATTTTCTCAGACGAATTCTGTACCTGAAACAGGAGCAACCAGTTTGCAAACTAACTTTTTTAAAATCTGGAATCTAACAAACTTTGCTAGATATTTCTAAGTATCCTAAATATCCTCTGATCCACAATGTAAATCATTACTGCTAAAATAAAAAAGGAGAGAAAATAAACATTTTTATTACCTGATTTCCAAAGAGATTGAAACCATTAATTGCTTCTAAAGCTGCTTTTGCCAGTCCCACAGAGCTGAGGAGAAAAAAAAAACAACAAAAAACCAGAGGTATCATAATTCAAGCCCAGACCAAACTTTAGCATGTTTGACAGCTTTTAGAGCTATGATCTTTTCTTTATTTAAATTTTGTGCTTAACCTTTATGTTAATAAAATGATGAAGCAGCAAATGCGGGGTTGTTTGGTGGTGGGTTGTTTTGGGTTTTTATTTTTTGAAAAATACTTTTCAGCATTTTTATTTGTCTTCAAATGTTAGAGACCATCTGGAAAAAGCACTTCTGCTCTCACCTTGCTACTAGACATCTGGCATTATGTATTTCAAGGTCTTGCTAATAGTGTATTAACAGAGGATTTACTTCAGCACAATTTTTCAACACAGCTCTCAAGCATTAAACTTTAAGACTGATTTCTGACTAGCTTTTGATATAGTAAAAGAACTCATCAATCTGGATTCAGAAAAGGAGGATTTTCTGATGTCAACCATAAAGTGAAACTTATTTTATTTCACATGCTCCATGACTAGTATCCATCATGAAGAAAACAAGACCCAGAAATACTACCAGTAAGCTTTGAAGTTGGCAAGTTCACATTTAAAGCCATTAAGCACTAGTCATATCTACTAAAATCACTAATAATAATATATGTATATAATCAATATTATGTATATCAATATATCTACGGTAATTTAAAAATCAAATTATGCACTAAAATGTAATTTATTACTGATTATGAAAATGATACAGTACATATAAAAATATACACACAAACGCTTTTGCAAGGCCATTTTATTAAAAAAATATTTAGTCTTAGACTTCCCTTGCGAGTGTTTGAAAAAAAGAAAAAAGATAAGCAGCATTCCCTCTCAATGCACACACACACTTTTGATGATTTTTTTTTTTTTTAAAAAAGCTCAAGATAAGCTAATAGAACTTTACATCCAGTTGTCAGGTTTATATGAAATTTGAATTATGACATAGGGCAGAGTTTTGAAATACTGTTTTAAAGAACACATAATTATACATAATTACAGGTAGGCCAACTTCACACGTCCATTCAACTACAATACGGAGCTAAAACATTAACATACACATAAAATGCTAGATTTTTGCACACTGCAAAATTCCAAAATTCTAGATGTTAAGGTAACAGGGCATCAAAAAGTAAAATATTAAACGAGCTAGTTCCCAACAGTGCTAGAGTTTTAAAATGTAATATATAATGCTACCAGATTTCTGACAGTTCTACTATGAAATACAAGCATTCAAAGTAGGGAAAGGACTTTGCACTGCTTATGAAGAGGTGACATGAAAGTATAGGAACTAGAAATACTACAGAAGTCTAGCTAATAAACCAAACACCTTTTACTCTCTCTTAGGTGATCTGGTAGAACAGATTGAAAGCATCCAGTAAAACAAAGCCTAGTGGAATTCTCCCAACTTTATTCATAAAACTAAACCTTTAGATTATGCCTTTGTCTCCAAGGCAGTATAGTGTCTCTGACCAGTGCGCCTTTATCTGTCTCTGCTTCACTTCTGTATAAACTACAGCAGTGATTTATTGACTTCACTGACACCCCATGTGCTATTCCTAAATGACATTCCTCGTTTTGAAGCTCCTCCTTCAGAATCAAGTTTCATCTTTCTCCCTAACTCCCCGTTCCTTTAGGTAGGAGCTCTGCTTTCCAAGTAGATTGCAATCAATTTGAAATATTTTTAGTCAAAAAAAGACAATAAATGAGACAATAGAAAAGGAAGACAGCGGAATAACAGGAAAGTATATATGTCTACCTTGTTATCTTTAAAAGTTAACAACTCTGAAGACATATAGCAAAAGATTGAAAAAGAAAAAAGCAGAATCAATCAGGCTGACATGACAAAAGATTTAGAGTTAAAAAAAGACCATAAGGGTAAACAAAAATGACAGAACATAGCACGAGGCCATAGATCAACACTACAGGAAGAAAGCCTCCAACCTTAGCAAGATAAAAATCAATGGAAAGAAGAACTGAAAGGTTCATCTTTCCATAAAGCCCTTCCCTATAAGGGAGAGGGAGTCGTTGATACTGTCTTCAGCTAACAACCATTTAGATGCAGCTACCATGTTTCTTCCAATTGGGCATAATACACAAATTTGAAAAAAACCAAAACCAAACTAAACACATACACAAAACAGAAAACAGAACAAAAGAAGAACTCTCAAACATCTACACTTCTATATACAGAGCTTGAACAGGCTGAAGTTTTAGGGACTGAGAAAGTCTGGGAAAAACACAATATACCAATTAATTTAACAGTTTACTTATTAGCACAGTAATTCCTTGAAATGCTCTCTTTAAAAAAAAAAAAAAGGACAAAAAAGGAGTTAAAAGTTTACATCTTTTTCTTTCTCTAAAACTGATTATCCACTAGCCAACCACACTTTTCTTTTTATTGACAGCTTTCCTTTGGGATAAAAATTATGCAGCACTGCCAAACAAGGACCAAAAAAAAAAAATAGTTTGTCAGAGGATCCAGATAACTTGAGAACAACGTTGGCACAGTGACAGTCATGACTGTGAAAAACTAAAGCATCCTTAAAGGTCTGAGGCCTACACTCCACTACTTGCAGGGAAATAGTAAAATTAACAATGGTGATGAATATGTACTTTCCGACCAAGACAGCCCTAGATATTTTGTTCATAAAAATAATTAATGAAGCAACACTGAGTTAGAAAAATATTCAGAAAATAATCACTAACAATCCCAAACTTCTGAATAAGAGGAGTTGTGATAATATTGACAAGCAACTGCACTTTCCGGCCAAAAAACTTATAGCAACCAAATTGTCAGAAAACTGCAACAGGGACTGTGCTTTAACCTTAATTCTTCACTACTCCATGCAGCATTTTGGAATCAGAGCAAACTTTTTACCTTACTGTAAATAAACTCTTTTGTACTGTTTATTCATACAAAATTTCTGATGTTTACTAATTAACCCATATTTTAAAGATGGGAGCTCATTATGGTTACACAGAAAATAATGCAGAGTTACAGAATTTGTTTACTTTAAGTACTGTTTTACCTGGGTTGGTTTTAACATTAGAAGTACTTTAGACACTGATTTCAGATTCTATCATTCTTTTTAACTATTACCAACAGGTTTATAAACCTCCATCCTTCTTTCTGAAACATTGCCAGAAATAGTACTCATGGGATTTAATTCTAATTGGTTCAACAAGAGAAAGCTGATTAGGTTAACTAAGTTCTGCTCTGAGCAGCTGCCATCAAACAGTGGTGAAATCCCTCAGTTTCGGTATCTTCTGCTGATGAAAGCTTTTGGTACTGGCAAATGTGATGAAGGAATAAACTGAACTCAGGAGTGTTGTGAATATAATTATTTTTTTGGCTTTTTTTCAAATACCTAAACAAAAATGTAATTGTTCTAACAATCACTCTATTTTAATTATCACCTAGCAATTGATCAAACAAATTGGTGTGATGACTCAGAACAGAACTTTTCATAGCCGTTTAGTATTATTATCAAACTGCATACACAGAAAATGGAAATCAGTGAAATCTCACACACTGCAATCCGTATCACACGTTAAAATCTCATATTCTTATTTTTCCTTCCACGTAACACTTCTAATACCAAGAGTCAGATATTTTCAGAGAGGGGAAAAAAGTTACTGACAAAAGGTAGAGAAGTAATAGTTGTTCAACAGCAACAACTCCTGGTATTCAGATAATGTAAAACTACTCGGTCTATCTACAAAATAGGATGATACTGCTTGAAAAAAAATTGAAAACAAATATGGATTCCTTCCATGAAATCATACCTATTTGACATACTCAGTCATTATTCTACAATAAGAATAATACTTACTTGTAATTGCTCAGTATTTTTCCACCTCTAGTTATTCAAAGCCCCTGGAGACTTCAGTACTCTCACAAACATTACTTGCAAATGAAAATATACGACTCAACATTAAAATACTGCTTTCTTTCCCGTATCACGTAATATTTCTTCACATTACAATGGTATATCAAGCATTCCCTTCACCATACACACAAGTACTACTTAGATTACTAGAAGTTTCATGGATAACTGATGAGAGCAAGTTACATTAAAAAAAAAAAAAAGGCTGAGGACAGCTGTAGTATCAAGTATGCCTTCAAAAGACTGAACAGTCACACACCACACCACACTTCAGAACTATGATCACACTTCAGACACTTGTTTCATTCCTACTGATTAATGCCTTCCTGTTGGGCAAATTAGAAAAGAGGTTTTATAATACACATTATGGTCATGTCTTTCTATAGAAAATACATTCTTCATATTCTACAATTTAATAATGGAAAAAATGGACTGTTTTAACAGTATTAATTAAAAGCAAAACGTATTTTAATAAATATGTTCCTTCCGCCACTCAGCAACCCACTATGAACATGCTGAGTTAACCTGCTGGACTCTATTCCAGAGGAAAAGATGTTTACTTGCAGATGGCTCCCAA
Source organism: Anarhynchus alexandrinus (assembly GCA_008711295.1). Lineage (NCBI taxonomy): Eukaryota > Metazoa > Chordata > Aves > Charadriiformes > Charadriidae > Anarhynchus > Anarhynchus alexandrinus. Next base: position 389,775 of record VUYV01000062.1, on the reverse strand, counting down.
AAAAACCTAACCCAAACCCTCTTTAAATATTCCTCCGAAAATTTCACAGGATCATAAAGTAACCGGTTGAAAGGGACATATGGAACTCATCTAGTCCAACATGAAATCTCATTTGAAGCCAGGCATGTTAACCAAGACCAATTCAAGTAAACCACAGCCTCCTCTAGACAAGTCTCCAAAACCTCCAAGGATGGAGATTCTGTAACTTCTTTTGAGTATCCTGCTCTGGTGCTTCACTGCGCTTCAAGTGGAAAGGTTTCTTAATACTTTCTTCCATACTGAACTGCCCCAGGTGGAATCTGTAGACCTTACTGTAGCTGCCGATTATTGTGATTTGTCATGGATTATCAAGAGCAGTCTTGCAATTGTAATTCTATGGGTAACATTTGACCTTGATTCACATTTGGGGCAGGGGAAGCTGAGACTAACCTAGAGAAATAATACTCCCGGCTTGCTAAAAAAGCACTAGTAAACTCACTTAAACATCATTCATAATTCCCAGTAACTTTTGTTAGATTTACCCTGTCAGTAAAATACCCGAGGGCAAACATGAAAATTTGCATATTCTTAGCAACTGCTAATCAAAACACACCTTAAAGCATATACATCCTTAATCCTCCTCCCATTCACAGTTTTTTGCCTCCATCCAAGAACTGTGCAGTTCAACTGGAACATCAACCACCACAACGGATGTTAAAAACAAAAAACAAACAACAAACCAAAAAGCAATCCCATGACAATAATTTCATAACTAGACAAAACAAAATAGAACAAGAACAGCGCTATAGCAGTATAATACCTACACTACAGAGAAGAGCAAGATCAAGGCTCTAGAGTCGTAGATCTGGAATATGCAGATACTGCACTTCAGCAACTTCATTATTCTCACAGTACATATGGGAGATGTCAAAGACATTTTGCAGAGGTACTGAGCAGATGCCTGGAGAACAGCTTGATCAAATGGTTACAGGACAAATTAATTTTTCAGTTCAGCCATATGAGGAGGGGATTGCACTATAACAAAAGCTGTTACAAATCTTGCCTTTGAACCAATAAAAGGCATCAATTTGCATACATCAATGAAGACCTGGTCCACAGAGTGTTTAGCTATTTATCATTTATTGTAAGTGTTTTGAACTGCACTAAGACAGAATACCAAGACTGTGGAAAGGCTTAACATATCTGCATCTTCTATCACAAGCCATAATTTGCAGTCACTATTCATGGACTTCATATCCTATAATATCTTCTTTAAAAAGAAAGCCTCTTTCAAGACAAGACAAGAATTAACTTCTAATTGTGAAAGCAAACGCACACTGTATGTAGACTTACAGTGTGAGTTTTAAGGGCCAGGAGTACAACATACTTAAAACTGAAAATTAAGTGACTGGTTTGGAGTCCATAATCACTGAAGACATAAATATATCAGTCATGACTAGCCCCGATTAATTATAATCACTTCTTGAATTTTTTGAATTTTTCTTTTTTTTTTAGAGCTCTTAGGTAGATACACTACAATAGGAGCATAACAAAGTATAAAGAATATTTTAGTGTACCCAGGGCTTTCCTCAATAATATCTAAATACATCTTTTGATGCATGTTCCTCTTCCGTTTTCACCAATATATAAGAACAAGGGAAACTGTCTACTGGCTTCCTGCAGTGAAGCAGAGTATCAACATGCACACAAGGGAAGATAAATAGTGGCAATACCTGTTTCTGATGGCCAAAGTTTACTTCTTAAGTTAGGACCAAGCTCTGTACTTCCTTTTGTGCCAGCTCAACGATTTGTCAGATTGGCTCAGTCCATCTCATAAAAATTCACCCTTAGAAAAACCAACTTGTAAATGTCAATCTAGACTAAGACAAGACAACATGCCCATTTCCACCTGGTTAAAAGATGGTCAGTTTTCCCTGGAGGAAATTCACAAAAACACCCAAAACTAATAAAACAGGTTATATAGTAAAAACTTGGAGTTTTCAGTTCTCATGCTGGTACTAAAGCTCTACAAAAGCCCCGAAAAAAACATCCCTAAATTAAGTACTTTGCTGCAATGACATATAATTATATCTATAGGTTAAAATACAGGCCTGTATGTGAAATAAGAAAAAATATTTCATTCTGAAATAAGAACACAGATTCATTTGGCAACAAAGACTGGAAGAAAGATGTGTATTATTTGCAAGCCCATGATAATTATGATGATCAATGATACTTCAAAAATCCTAAAATATCCAATAACACCTCAGAAGTCAAAAAGTGACAAAAACAATAGTAACACTAGAAAAAGCAAGTTGTCAGATTGCAGATTTGATACTTCAAGATAGACAGCGCACCAGCAATTCCACTGAAGTGAACTGGACCACTCCAATATTAAAATGTTAAGAACATTCCTAACTGTCTCATGGGACAGGGATCAGAATGTCCAGTTACTTACAGCATCTGAAGAACCTGGAAAAGAACCTGTGCACTAGGCTACCCTCCACAGTGTCCAGCATCTTCCTCCCAGCACGGTTTAGGTGAGAAAAATCTAGACTCATGATTCAACACCTTCTTAAATCAGGATATTCCTAAACATATTTGTGAATCCAATCTGCTGCACATGCCTCAAGAGTCTGAACTGTTCTAAACACAATTTTCAGAATTATATGCATGCAGCTGCACATAATTATTGGAATTTGAATACTTAAATAGCTAAGCATCTATGTGGTTATTTCAGCATGCATATGATGATGAAATTATGCTTCACATTTTCCCAAAATACATCTCTCAGTCTTTAGAGAAGCTTAATTTAGTTCAAACAGTATTTTAATGCATTATTATTTTCAAGTCACCCCATGAATTCTTTTTATTCATGTCACATTTACTTGCTTTGCCTAAAAGAGCTACATTCGCTCACCTACCTTGAATGCAGCTCTGGACTGCCATTGTTGTATTTACTTCCTCTTTCCCAGACACCAAAATCTGGTACACGATAGGCTCTTTCCACACAAAACACAAGATTTTGAATGAAGGACACCTATAGGAAAGAAAGAAAGGAAAGTGACTGAAGGAAAATGAAAGCATATTTTCTTTTGTTCATTTTTTCAAAAAGACAAAGTTGTTTCTCCTCAGCCATCAAAATTGTGCCTTCTATCCACTTCCCAGCCCCCAAAGAATGATGTTCCCAAGTTCAGATACTCTCTTTAAAAACAGTTTTTTATCACAAATCAATCATCCCTGTAATTTAGCATTTGGTTGTATTGAAGTGAACTTTCTCTGAATGAAGTTGGAACAGCCAGTGATTAAGAGTGTGGCTTCTCCTATCTCTATCACTAACTGAAATTTAAATGCATCAGCTAACTGAAGAAGCAAAGAGCACCACACAGAAATATATAACCTTACCAGTGAGATGTTCAGAACACAAGAAAAAAATTGGTCAATTACATATATTTTATGAGATTAATTAAGGGTTTCCAAATAGCAGATTTACAGAAAAAAGGGCAACAGATAACTGGTTGCAAACCAAAATCTGCAGAGAGCAATCATTCATACCATGGGCATGTAAATGCTATAACCAAGTCAATGCTGAAGCATTTACAGAATTTATGGATTGTGTGTGTTAAGCTTATTTATCCAGAAGTCAAGCACGTGGACAGCAAGGTGTAATAAAGAATACACATGCAGCATGGATGACTGCAAACACCAGTGTTACTCTGTTTTATGTATAGATAACTACTCTCAAATTCATTCACTTGCACAATCATGAACTGTTCTCTTTGCTATGGGTGCAAAGATGCGATGAAATTAATTTTTCAAGTGCAAACAAATGCAACTAGAGGGTGCTGTGCCTGACATCAAGCAGCCTAGTATACAATGACTGCCTCCAAAGCCAAGAGTTCTGTGTACAAACATATTCATGCAGACAGCTTGCCAAATATCAACCATCTGCGAGCACCTTCCACTGTGCTAGCACTGGTTCAAAACCCTCTCTCTATGAAAGGAAAGAGACTAAATACATTGTGCAATGATATCATTGGAAAGAAATATCCGCCATGTTTGGGTAGCAGATTGCCGCATCCACAGTGCTGCCAATGTCACGATGCTGAATATTATCTAGACACACAAAAAAACTTGGAAATACCAGAATTATGTGGCATTAAAAAGATATGAGAATATATGCAATTGTTGAAGCTATACAGAGACTAATAGAATGTACAGGTCTGTGGTAAAGTAATCTTAGTATAAATCTCTATAGTCCACAGATTTCTAGGGTACGGTTGCAATGAAAACTACGTCTTGACATTGAAGTGGAGAATATCCACTGACTGGAGAGTCTATACACATGCACTTTTCTGAAGATTCGGTAATTAAATGCAAACATCTGGAGGATAATATAAATTATAAGTCAAGCTAAGTAAACACATAATTACATACATTTGCCTCCTCACAGATATAAAGGCAATTCAGAGAAAATCATATTGACCTATGATCTAACTGAGAAAGAAGATAAGTTGCATCACTTAATTTTCTCGTTATCTAAAGAAAGAACTTTAATGAAGACGTACATTTTAGAAATATAATGTAAATACACTATAACGGGAAAAATCTCCCCTTTTTAAAAATGGTACTACTATAAGTGCATTTAAACTTTTTAAGGCAATACAGCAAAAACTATTAAGCAGACCAAAGTAAATTTAAACAAATCCAGATTAAGAAAAAAAATATCTGTGCTTTCTGTTCCTGTCTTAAAACGTAACCTCATTTCAGAGCAGGACAGCAGGTTGTCCTGACATGACTTGTCCTTGAGTGAAGGCCACGGTGGCTATTATTATCTTATTTAAAGTTAACAATCCTACAAACACCTCTTACCGTGACATCAAATTGTTTTATTTTCAAGTAAAGATACAGCAAAACCTCTTAACACCTATAGGTTCATATGTATTTGAAGAAAGCCCTTCAGCTTTCCAGAAAATTAACCCTATTATATATTATATGGAAATTCTGCCAGACAGAATGCACTGACTGACAGTTTGAAATCAGGTGAAAAGCGAGAATGATGTAACTAGAAGTTAACCGTACTAACAGACCTTTTAATTCTTGACCTTGTACTTTTGAGAAATAGCAGGGAACTACAAAAGTTTTCAATGTCAAGTTACATTCACTCTTTGCATATAACACTTTATTAGCTGTTAATTTATTTCACTACTCATTCATTCCATTTATCTTTCCTGACTTCCATTAGAAGTGGAGAATATCTGCAGTGTATTTCCAGAACAATTATTTTACAGTTGATAATTAAATAAAACCAAGAAAAAAAAAACCCAAAACAACTTAATAAAGCACGTGTTTTAACATCAGAAATTGATTTGTACCTCATCTGTGTTGTAGATAATCTGCAGCCCCGAAGAGATCATCTCAACCAAATAGAGGAGAAATAACGACACAGCATTTATCTGAAGTAATTAAAGACAGAAAGGAAACTATAATTAATTTTATGTTTATTGGAGTCACATAAACAAACAATCTAAACGTGATATTACTAACAAAGATGGTCCCACTATAACACAGTTTTGGTTCTTAAAGATATGCTCATCTACCAATATGCTAGATGTAATGATGATCAATGGAAAGAAACGTCACAAACAAGCATTGTCCTCTACAACTTCTGCTGCAGTATCATTTTTTAAGTTATTTGAAACCATGATATTAAAATGTTTTTGCCTAGGCAAAGAGGCTTAGCTAAAAAGTGAAGTTACTGAACAGAAAATTGGTTCTGTTTTACCTCAAACCAGGACATGCTTTGACCCACAGGCAATCACTTTAGTCACAAGCTGTTTCATGTTTACATATATGACAATTTATTAGCAAGTACAACCCCAAGAAGGCAAGTAGCATATTGAATAATACATAGCACATCTAAAAAGCAAATCGCTCTATCCCTCACTATAATTTTAGCGTTATCAACTGACAGAAATGTAATTACAACATTCAGATACAATTATATTTGGGAAAAACTGTTTTCCTTTGTAGCTGTACATAACATTTATATTAACAGTAATTACCTTCAGCAGCTGTACAGATGAGCATCATAAAGTCAATTTATCAATGAATCAAAGAAAACTGCTTTTGTCACACAGAATTCTAGTATAATTAAGAATTTGTACAACTTCAAAAGAGAAGTAAGTTTATCACAATAACTTGCTTCAATGATCTAAAAATCCACAATCCCAGTATATGAAATTTAGAGAAACCACCTAGAACAAAAAATTGGATTCTTATCTGAAACATAGCAGATTAAGAATAAGGTCCAAATTCTAAAAATTCCAAAAGACTTAAAGACCACTGACTACAGTTTCTTACCACAGTCTGAAAAGCACCAAGTAATTATCAACTTACTGTTACTTCTGAATAATTTCACTAACAATTTCTGAACTAAAAAGTGTAGGAGAGTTATGGAATGCAAAAGAACAAGGTCATGAATGCAAAAAAGGGTCTGAAGGCAAAGAGAAGCAAAAAAAAAAAAAAAGAGTAAATCAACACTTTGGAAAATGAAAGACAGTAAAACAATCAATTACGCGATGAATCTGACTAGAAGCCACTACACAAAATAGCAAACAATGATTTGTCACTGGACAACGCTGTTGACAGCGTACATTAAATCTTTACTATGAATGAAAATTGCTCAGACTTATGGAAAATTAAGCTGGGAACGTTAACAAAAAATATAATATCCAGTGTAAGCTTATACTAAATCTTTCACTTTACTGACTATTTCAATATTTTTTATGCCAGGATTATTTATTGGCAGCCATCTGTTGGTCTCAAAAAGAAGCAACCTCATAAACAAACAACCATCTACCTCCACAAATCCCACAGTTATTTCAGTACCTTCTGACCAGAACATACTACTGACATATTTCAAAACAGTCTGTCTTTTTCACCAAAAGAAGCAGAAGGAATCTCAATTTTATCAAGTACAACACACCTAACAAATCTAAATGAACTGAGACAGCTGCATCATGAAAGACTGGAGACAACAATAATGTTATTTAAAATCATCCAAACTTTCATTTACACATACATGCATATTTTACCTGAAGGTGACCATATTCCTTATGGGAGAAGACCTCATCTCCAGTGTGTGCACTGAAAACAGAATGAAGACATGCAGATGGTTTGGGGTCTTGCTTAAATTGCTGAACCTAAAGGTGAATTAAAGGTAAAACATAAAATCAAAGTCAGTAATTTCAGTACGTTTGGCAACCACAAATTCACTATATAACTCAGGTATTTCAAAATTTCTCAATATGACCACTATGTAAAACTTATAAACAACAGCTCCTGAAACTTATCAGAAACTATTTCATACACACTTAAAGTATACGTATACGTAAAGAATACAAGTATTCAATCCATCTATCTAATCTCTTTGGATCTGGTAGAAAAAAAAAATTGTAATAGCTAGCTACAGATGCTCAGTCACTTTCATCTTCTGCAGAAACGCCACCTCATTTTACCGGAGCTGAAATCTTAGCAGAATGCAGGTGGAAGCATATCACGCCTACCTTAATTCACAGATCTGAAACGTACATATAGAATCCTGACACATAAGCTCTCAGCTGGCTCACTACCTTTCCCTAGCAGAGTACCAAGAACTCCAGCCAGCCTCTCACATACGGGGCAACTCCCCTCCTCACCTTCCTGGCATGTCCTAAAGAGCCTGTATCCATCCATCCATCCATCCATCCATCCATGTTCCAGTCACTTGAGCTATCCTACCACATCTCTGTGATCCCATGAGATCAAAGCCCTGGAACTACACACATACTTCTAATTCCTCCTTTTTGCTCCCCATGCAGCATGCATTATCTCTGAGCATGTCAGAGGCACCCAAGCATGCGGATTTCCCAGAAAGGGTATGAGAGCTTTCTTCTCAATAACGCTGTTCCATAGAAATCTCCTTATTTCCATACATACACTTGGGTTAATGCTATGTGCCGTCTGTTCATGTCACCCCAGGCCCTTTGCTTGCCTACCCCATCCACCACTTCCTCACCTGATTGTTGAGCACTCTCTCTCTCCCTCGCCATTCCTAGTTTAAAGCTCTTACTGAAGTGCCCAAAACTTATGTTGGGAACAATAGCTTTAGTAATTTTTATGAATCATGAGCCATAAAATTTAATAATTATTGTTGTACCATTTGACAACGTGGCAAAGGTTTTAAAACAGAAAATAAATTATTATTGTTATTAATACTTTTTAAGCCTTTTGGGTTATAGATCTACAAAAGCATTCAGAAATTGCCACACGGAAATCACGTAACAAATGAAAAGCTGCAAGAGCTAAGAATATCTAGTATAAAAGAGTACATGGGAAAACAAAGATTTTTTTTGGTGAGCAGTTTGTGACATTCAGATGTACAGTGAAATATTTACAGGTACTAGAAGGCAAAGCTTAAAATCAAAACATAGAGATCATACACAGGAAGAATAGTACCCCAGATTAAAATGACTTTCTATTCATGGATGCTACCATTGGACCTCACAATGAGCCTCTACGATACAGAATCTCTTTCAATGGAGATGGAATGCAATAAGGTGAATTACTAACACAACAGGGTAACGACAAAGGTGTGAAATAAGAACCACAGTGGTTTTAAAGTACTTTTGATTCCGTTTTTGTCGCGAAATACAATGTCTGCTACCTTACAACATCATTTGAGAAAACAACTAGACTGTCAGAGCGTTGGCAACAGGGCAGAGAAAGCAAATCAAATTCACAGATAAAAGAATGAAGGTAACAAAAGAAGATCCTTTTCCATTAATTCCTCAAGTCACACTATGCTTTCCAACAAACAGTTTTCAAATTTTCTAACCATCATTGCCAGTACCTGGTCCACATTTCCCAACATTTTCAATACCGATCTTCCCTTCATGGGATATTCTTCACTACCAACAAATCATACATAGCATATAGCATGTGCCCCAGAACCAAGAAAGTGAATGCTATTTCACGGAGTTATCATGTCTAGTCCATGAAGACATTCGATACATTTTAGGTTGTAACTCCTATGTTCATTAGCAATACAATATAACAACTGCAATTTTTGTCACAAGCAGCATCATCTATTCAAGTCATGTCTTGGGCATATATAATTGATATTTAGGCCAGCACATACAGAATCTCTCAGAATAAAGTCCAGTTTGACTTATTTCTGTTAGGTACCAGAGACTGTTTATTACTACTCTGTAGGAAGAGAGAAGCATTTATTGTAATCAAGGCAAAAACTGACAACCAGTATGTCAGCAGTATGACACCTGTGTTAATTTAATGTTCATTATTCATATCTGCACTCATCATCCTCAAAACAAACCACTGCATGTCAAAGAGAAAAACAACAGCTCAAATGTAACAAGATCAATTTAGGTCAAGATTATTTAAAGATATGAGACTACAAAGAAACAGACTAAGAAAACTGAGAAAAAAATATCATGTCAGCATAAATATGACTGGCAATACACCTGGTTTGCTTATTATTATTACCGATGTCACATGCCTACAGACTTTACATTTCAGTTTGTGTGCTTAGAAGTGATGGAAGCCATGGCAACATGAAAATTATTTTTAATGCAGTTAAAAGTCAGTGACATAAACTTAAAATAATCACATGGAATTTAAATATTTAACTACCTGTAGAATTACTGCTAACCACTATGCAAAATTAATCCACCACATCTAAATGTTGATAAGGAGAAACCCTGAATATTCAAGAATATTCTGGGTATACTCACAAGAGGATTACAGGCTGAATAAATCAAGCATAAGTAAATTACTCTGTTTCCTTACTCATTTTGGGTTGCTGCCCTTCTGAAGTTACATCACTAGGTCCAAGAATACTGGAAAATGGCTGCTAAAGAACCCAAGCAAAATCATCAAAACTATCACCTAGGTAAGGAGAACAACTGCAAATGCAATAACCAAATTAATAGTGCAAAAAAAACTCTCCAGCCTTAGCTAAAAGAAATTCCACATCTTTCCATTTAAGCACTAAAATGACATAAAACCCCAATTACTAATGGTCTAATGTTTAAATGGGATAAATAACTGCAAAAGGAACCCAAAGAAATGTCAAGTATACCCTGCCATTCACTTTGCAAAATGCTCGTGTCTTCTATACCCTAAACCAATGCTGACAATAACGAAGCAGCTTTTCTTAGCTGGGCCGGCCACGCAGTAATACTGCATTTCCCTTTTGAATTTTATCTATATTTAGAAGTCAGTTTTCACAGTTTAATTAATCCCTTAGAATTAAGTGAGTGCTTGTGTCCACACTACAGTGTTTTACCTTATCGGCCTGACGCATGTAGCAGTAGAGAATTCCTCTCATACACTTTATAGCAGAATGCTCCAATTCATGAGTTCTTCCCTTGTCATCATCAATACGCCTGGGTAAGAGAGATAACTCATAAAACAAATTGGAAATGCATTAATGGGGAAAGAGCAAAAAAGGACACATTAGCACTTTGGAATATTAAGTATTTAACTAACATTGTTGTACAGTGGTGCCCACACTCATATCAACATATTTGTAGCCCTCCCCATCCTTCCTTAATAAAAAAAAAAAATAATATTTTTTAGTTTATATTGCAACTTACACAAACATTCCCATTTCAAAATTTAAAAAGAAAAAAGGTAATCCTTGCTGATATTATAACATTGCAAGTCACTGTTCTGTGTTCCTCGAAAGATCCAATACACAAAGGCAATTTCTCTTTAACTCTAAAAAATATCTGCCATTCATAATCAAGCATTTACTCTCCAGATGATGCTGATAAACCACAGCTGTGCATACAAGAGTCTGAAAGTTCACTACTCCAAATGACCAGGAATGTATTTCAAGATACATAAGTATTTTCATACCGTGAAATCAAACAACACTCACAATTACTATATTACTAAATGTGTATTAAAAACAATGCCAAATCCCAAGTTATTTTAACTATAAGAAATGTATTCTGTGTAAACAACCTTGATCATTGCATTCATGCATTCTGTCTTTTCCAGTTCTCAGTTTTTGATTGAGCCTTTCAGGGTGAAAATAATGTTTTCTTACATAGTTGTAGCTTACAACAACATGTCTCTGATATAAATATGCAAAACAGCATAATATGCTCACTGATCTTTCTCAGTCCGCTTTATAGCTGTTACTAATTTGATTACAGGTAAGTGGATAACTACACTGCAAACAAAACATATCCTTTTGCACAATACTTCACATGTCAGTAGTTTCTGCTGAGGTTCTGCTACCTACATGGAAAATTAGGAAGGTAGTGATAACTTCAAAAATTATACACATTCAGAAATCAAGCTATTCAAATAATAATCCTAGATACAAGAAATGTACTTGCTTTCAATTACAAAGTTGAAACAAGGGGTGAAAAGCAACCCCACAAGGAATAAAACCAGATAATGCAAAATAATTAGGTTAAGAATTTTTAAGCAGCAGGATTTATTCTCAACTTAATCATAAATCCAAAGAGCAATAAGAATCACACGTAAAAGCTCTGAAGTTTTCATGTTAAAACATTTTTTTCTCTATTCACAACAACAGTGTTTGTTTTCTTAACATGCTCTCAAGAAATTTAGCTTTTATGAAAGTGAACAGGAGCACTGGCGTGAGTCAAACACAGTAATCTGCATGTGGTAGATGTGGAGCCTTCCACACATCTTGTGTCCTGGCTCATTTCAGATTTTAGTCACTCACTTAATTTCAGTCATTAACCTTTCCCCATCAAAGAAAATTCATTGCGCAGCATCTGAAGTCCAGGGCCCTGTTCTGAGCATAACTGGAAATAACACAAACTATTTGTCTTGCCACTTTGACCTTCCTTCAACCTGCAACAAATTTCATGTATCATCTTCTACAATTCTACATACTGGAAATTAAAGACTGAATAACTCTGGCAATATCATGCCACTCTCTTCTATGAGTTGCTGAAAATTCAAAACAATCACTCCCACCCCTTTCATTCTTCCTTCTAAATTTTTTCTCTCTTTTTTTTTTTGTTTTCAAATGCTTTTATTTCACCAACAGAAAGAGGAATTAAAAGAAAGATGCAAAGATTTCAATATAGGAAATGAAAGTAATAATTACACATTCTGAATGTTAATTTCCTTATAATTTTTGCTAGTTTCTCAAAATTTTGAAACCCGTTAGATCTCAGGCATGACATCTCCAGAAGTAAACACTCTGTAAAAGAAGTAAAATTTCTGTACGTTTTCACTTTCAAAAAGCATCACTTTGTAACATTTCATAGAAGACAATTTTATTAATGTTTTGTTCAGATTGGTGTCAGAAGTATAGACTCTGAAGCAATAAATAGAGACAAAAAAGAAACTCAAAACTTTTTATCTAAGTAGATCATCTTTACTTCAACAGTAGCTCCTCGTATTATTTCTGGCCCTTCTTCTGTAAGATACATCAGAATTTTGTCCAAGAATGTGATTGCTACCTCAATACAAGAAGTTGATTACTAAAAAGAGTAAATATTCAATATCTGCACATCATCTTCTTTCTTAAAAAGACTGCATTTGAGTTGTCACCACCTCTGTCTGTGCTTTCCTGGGTGTCTGGGGTAGCAAGGTTGGAAACAAGGAATACTAAATCTTAGAAAGCAATTTCCATAGTCATTTGACCTAAAGGAGAGGAAATGATGAATAAATTCATATGGGAGGTAACTCTCCCATAGTTCTTAAGGTCATACTACACCACACAAATTCCTAACCTACTTTTGTAATGAGTCAACAGTGGAAACGGAAGAAAAAGAAAATAAGAGCCAACAACTGAGACTGCCCAGCCACTGTTCCTAGCAAGGATGATAGTCACTATTATTTCCCAAATAAATATTTCCCAGCATTCAAGGATTCAGTCTCCTGTGTGTACCCGAATTGCTACTACCTGCAACAAGCCTGCTTCTGCTCTGAACTCTCCTACTGCACTTAAAATGAGCAGTATTCCCTGAGTACAGTTTGCAACAATAACCTTTATTTTCAATAGCATGCATTAATTCCTCCGTTTCAGAATATTGGTATGAATTAAATTATACAAAAACATGTTTAAAACATGTTTACTTACCAAAGCAGAGTGACTTTTTTTAATGCAGGAGCTAGATAAATATTTTAATTGAGATTTGGAAACATGTACCAACTCTATGGGTTTACAAAACTGTTTTTGATAAAGCTTCATCTTTTAAAACATTCCCGGGGAACTGCATAACAAAAGAAATGTAACATGGCAGAGACATGAGTTTAGAAGTTATTCACCTGTAAGCAAGGGCTAATGCCCAGGCACATGCAGCACAGTAAAGACTGTCGTGTACTTTTGCCTTTCGGTTATCACCATATGTCTTTGTAGGAAATAGACCTGTTGTTGGGCTTTGATGAAGCAACAATGTTGACTTAACTGGAAAAAGCAAAAAAGAAAAATAGTATTAACAACATGTTTCTTCCAGGTTCTACATAGATTTTCAGGAATAAATCAAGAGATGAACAACCTGTTAGAGCATGCACAACATAGAATAGAAAGACAGGTAAGGAGAAGGACACAAAAAAACAATTTTGTCACTTTGTTTGTTCAGTCAAATCAGACCTTTTTACAAAAAATCAGTATTCAACAGTATTTATATGGCTCTGTTCTAGTACAACCCACTTCATACTGAATCTCTACGATGCAACCCAGTAATTTCCCTTTCGTGAAAAAAAAAGGGTGCTACAGTATGACAACTGCCCCCACCCCAGTAATTTAAATAATTAAACTCTGCAGAACTCTACATTCATAAAAAATATTTAACTTAGGCCAGAATATATCAATATTTTTAAAAAAGGAGTAAGTAAGTAAGGACAAAGGATGACCACAATTATTTAACTCAGTACCTTGACATAAAAATAGAACAAGACAGGAATTCTCAAATTGTCAAAACTGAATTAGAAGAAATACAAAATATTACTTTCATTCTTTTTGTACTTCAATATTTTGCATTTTGGGAATTGTTTTCCTAAAATTGTATAACAACCAGCGAGCTAGGAGATGGAAACTGAGCTTAATGTCCTTGAACATGACCCTTCTAACAATAACTTGTCCATTATAAGACAAGAAAGCAGGCTTTTTTCCCAGAATTTTATCAAGGATCAATTTTTAAAAAGCCTTTTTATTGTCTATGTACTAGAAATTAATTATTTTAAACAAAAATTACAGGGGTTTATGGCTTTTTGCATTATATCCTTCAGTGACTTAATATCTTATAACAAGAACTTTGATAAAATGTTACCTGAAAAAGTCAATATAAATTATTCTACAATGAAGTATATATTCAATAGTAAATTTTTACTGAGGCAGACGCTCGCAACATAAATGCCCAGCAGATAAACAGCAAGTACCACCACAGATTTGCTGCTGTCAAGCATTAAAAGTAAATTGAACACTCATCTCCTCCGTAAGAAAGATAAAAGCAATGCATCTACAAAGAGCAAGGTGTCTGTGGGTAGATGAAGCACAACTCACAGACTTCACTTCAAAAAGCTATTTGAATGAAGGGGGTCTCACCCCACATTTTCAGAATGATGGAAAAATTATTCACTATCCTATACCTTTGTCTGACTAAAACTTAAATTTCAAACAGTCAATTGCACAGCCATTAAAAAAAACCCTGATTTTAGAATACAGGCAGGATTTCATTATAACACAAACCCCCCAACACCCAAAACCATCAAAATAAACCATTGCTTCTTTAATGTATATGTTTTTGGCTTAAAATGATCTCATAATAAAAAGAAAAACAGGAAAATTGGCTTAAAATAAGTTACCTACCAGACAAAATCTTGGCACAAAAATACATTATGGCACCATTAGTAACAAAAATTAACTTCTCACTTGTCCTGCTTTCAGCTGAGACAGAGGTAATTTTTTTTCTAGTGATTGGTGTCTTTCAGATTTGGTATGAAAGAAATGTCAATAATCCATATTGTTTTAGTTGTTGCTAAGTGATGTTTATACTAGTCAAGGACATTTTTAAGCTTCCCATGGAAGCTGAGAAGGAACACAGACAGAACAATGGAATATTCCGTACCATAGACATCATGCTCAGTATATAAATGGGGGTTGGCCGGGGGCTCTGCTGGGTCAGGGTGGGCAACCAGTTCACCAGGCGGTGAGAGTGACTTGTCTTGTACGGTCTTTTACCATTATTATTATTATCATTATCGTTATTTTCCTTTTCCCTTACTGTTCTATTAAACTGTCTTTATCTCAACCCACAAGTTTTTTTTCCCCTTTCACTCCTTTTCTCCCTCTTCTCCCTACCCTTCTGATGGGGGAAGGTGGGGTTAAGTGAGAGGCTCTGCGGTCCTACTTGCTGGCTGGGGTTAAACCACAACATCACTGATCACCTGTAAAACTGTTATAAGTACTACAAGAAAGCTTTTTTCCATTTAAGTGTTTCCTCAGCTGTATCTGGCTAATGCCACAATACTAGGCTACCACTTTATCCAAAATAATTCTAAATTCAGTCTTACAGCTCGACTGTATTTCCAATATGCATTTTCATTTTCAGGAAGAAATGTAATTCAACCCTCAAGTTTTTGCACCTTTCAAACAGAAATTTAGGAAACCGTTGTCAAGCGGGAATAATGTAGCAATGATATTTAACGTGTAAATATCAATTCCAATTCATATCTGGGTTAGCTCAAGCGTCAAAAACTGTCAGCAGATTACCTTTACCCCTCCCCATCCAAGACCATCAGGTGCAACTCTGAATCTGTTCTACAGTTTGACAAATGTAGATGACAATTTTTAAGACTATTTGCAGGTCATGATACTTCAAGCAATGTATGAAGTATCCAAACACATGCTTTATATTATCACAGGAATCTTATGGGAAGTTGTAATGACAGAACCATTTACCTCTCAGAAAATAAAAATCCTTATAAAGACTGCAGATATTATTTTAAGACAAAGCTAATTACTGTCATAACCACAACTGTAAGTTGTTGGTTAGTAAGTTACACTGAAAATCTTTCATGGTAGGAACAATTATTAACTTACCAATTCTGTAATAATGATCTAGTTTATCCCACAGACTTCCCCCCTCTGGTTTTGGAAGGTTAATACTTTTAAGTGGCTCATAAATTGAACCTAGAAAAAAAGAAGAGAAAAAACAAAATAAAGATCAGAATTAGTTTCATAATTCTGCTATTGCTACAAATTACTGTAATATGATTTTTTCATGTTTGTTATATAAAAGCACAATTTTTTGAATTTCAATTCAAACAAAAAGAGTTGTAATTTCCATAATCTCAGAGAATAGATTTCTACACGCATTTTTTTCTATGGTACCTGTCCACACACACAAGACCTCCATCTGGATCTCCAATGCCTTCTAGATATTCAGCTACAGCCAATGCTACATGACTTCATAGTTTAATTATTGAAGATCGCCTATTAAATGTTAAGAATTTTCTAGGAATATTTTCTTAGAAGTTAAGTATGCTACAGACAGATATGTAGAAAAACAAAAGTAACCCAAATTTAACTATTACTTTCCTACTTGCCTTCTAAAATGGTGAACATGTACAACACTATTGGTGTTTTCCCTATCCTAACCTCGTTTTCACCATCACCTCAATAAGCCTAGCTGATTTCATGTCTTGAATCAAAAAAAGGGTTAGCTTGTTCTCACCTACTACCAAGGCTTAAACAACCTATCCAACAGACACATCCCCCAAATTACCTACATTCCAGAGAAATACAATGCTATCAAAACCACACCTTTCCATCTCAGTGCTGAATAGCTAATAGCTGAAATGAGCTACCTATCAGAAAGACAAGATTTCTTAAAAATTACTGGGGTAAATCATTTCCAACTTCCAATTTAAAAGTAACATACTGCTTTTCTTTCACAAATGACTTTGGCTTTATTCAGCATTCTGGATGGCAAGAGCTCCCACAGAGCCATTCGATAACAGGAAGAACAAGTATTTTCCCTTTCCGGACTGCATGCTGTCCTTCTGAAAGCTCGGAGAACTGAACTGCCAGGGAAGCCCAGCCAGCCAAGCAGTTCTGGCACGATGCAGCAGAGTGCTCTTATGCAAGTTGCCTCTTTCACACTCCCAGCACATATCCAGGCACTAGACAGGAGATTGTCTACATACAGGACTCTCATCCAAATGAAATTAATGCGTGTGGAGTGGTGACCAAGGCTTTACTAATCAAGTCCTGTGGTGGGGAGATTGGAAAATGTTTCTTGCCCCTCAAGATTAGCCCCAAACTAGCATTACTTTTGCTTTGCAGTCATAGTAGTTAAAAAACATCCACCCCTCTTGAGCAGATTCTGGTGGGTCTATTGCGCATCAATTCTCTGGGGAGGTTGACCACCACCTCTGAGCTTCTCCTAGAGCCCCTCCTTTCTGCCTTGGGAGAGGTTAAGCTACAAACAACACGTGCATGCGGGGAAAGGGCCTGAGAGGGAAGCACAGAAACTCCAATTTATTTTAGTTCCCTAAAAAGACAGAGCTAAAAGAAATGAAGTTGCTCTGTAATGGAAAAGAAAAACTTGTAATATACCACACCTTTTGCATCTTCTTTTTAAAAGTCAACATTCTGAACCCAATTTAAATCAATTTTTCAAAGCAATTTTATTTTTCTACTTCTTTTTGCCTAGGAATTCCTGTCCATTAGAAGATGCTTAATTTATATTGTTATATTCAGTTATCTTGCAAAAGCACACAATACAGTGACCTGCAGTAATTGCAGTTTTATAAGGTGATTCAGGGAAAGTAGGACACAATATCCATAGGAAAAAATCTTCAGCAAGTCACTTATTGCATAAAAAGTAGCAAATTTATGACAAATATTTATTTACTAGATTTTCAAAGGCAAAATAAAGATTCTTACTCTTAGATTTGTTAACTGTATAACACATACATCGCAGTCCTTTGTGTGTGAAAAAGGTTCAGAATGCCTATTTCTTGCAGACTTAACCCCAGCACTGCACCATGGAAAACAGTTGAGTATTCACAGGCACACACACTCGTACACACAAGTCAAAGTTTCTAAAATAAAATTGTTCTAATTTACATACTTACCAGACAATCTGTGACCCTCTGTGGCCAACAGAGAAACAAAATAAAGTTATCATGAACAAAAAGCATATTCTTCTATTTCAGAGCATTCAAAGATTTCAACTTTGTGCACAAAGATGACTGAACAGAATAAACAGCATGAAAATGTCAAAGCACCACCATCTACAAATGATATTCTTTTAGATGTTTGAAACTTTACTAGCAGAAATAAATTAAAACAGCCAGAGTCGACTGTTGATGAAAGAAAACGGTGAAATGAATTCAAAGTTTAAGAAAACTGACAAGTGTAAAGTTTTATGCCTTGAAAGTATTCCTTAAAAGTAGTCCTACTACAAGCATGAGAACTTGTTTAAAGGAACAATCAAAATCAAAGTTTTCCACATGCTCTTCATTAATTCCTTATTAGCATCTATATAGTTTAGGTTTTGCTTGGGTGTCTACAACATTCTCCTGGACAAATCCTGTGGTAAGTTATGTTTCATTAGTATCACAATCTAATGAAAAACAAAAAACAGGTAGGACAAACGTGAAGCTAGCTGCTCCTTCCGTATGGTTTCGTAGCAATACCATATAACCCAGTGGAAGCTATTTTTAAGATAGCTAAAAAAAGCCCATCTCTACTCTTCTCCAAAATCTATTTGATAGTTCATTTCAGCAAGACAAAAACCTGCCATAGAAAGCTAGTTTCAATTACATATTTAAATCAGGTTTTAAAACTGAAAAAAATGACAGCAGCAAGACTCTGCAACACTTAAACATAAAAGAATTACATACGCAAATTGTACCCTTGAGTTCTCAGTTTGTATGTTAGCATTCAGAACACACAGAATGAGGACATTAACTCCAAATAATATTTTTCATAAATATCGCATTTCATTGTAATCATACAGTGCGAGTTTTATTTTAGGTAAATAAATAGATATGCTAGTAAGGAATATAAAAAAATATTTTGTTGATTTAGTATTTCTTCAGCTGTATACTGGTATAACAACCCTATACAAAATTTAAGTAGTGTACATTGTAGTTCAGATTTTCTTCCACAAAGAACGAAGTATGCCCATTATTTCCTTACATCAGAAGTGGATTGCTGCAAGTCAGTAACTACTTCAAAAATCACTAAAAAACCAAACAGTTAGAAAATCAAAGTATTGCTTCCTGCATTAATAGATTTAATATCTGATAAGAGAAAACTCAAAATCCTTATCCCAACTCAAATTAAATCCCTGTTTGTCTTTAGATATGGCACTGACTACACTATATCCATATTTTGAACCAAAAATCAATCCCTTTTTCATTTCCTACCACTTACAGGTTCCAGAATAATATGATTTCACCATTCTCCAAGTTGAAGAACTACTAAGAAGGACAGTAATTTCCTTTCAGAGTGCTAGAGAACAGGAAGAAATCTGAAACAGCCCAATAACTGTAACAGAGATATCAATTACTAGTGTAGAACTGCAGTAACAAACAGACAAGATATTTCTGACTTAGCTAAGATACACAAACTATAAGTAAACATTATCCAGCGGATGAAACTCAAATGTACAACAATTCCAGGAAAAATTTACAATTTAATTATCTCTTCTAAGCAGAACACAAAACTGAAGGAAATTAAGGGAAGTTCTCTGAGGTAAGCTATTAGCAGTGTAAATACTTATGTATAGACAACCTCGGGAGGCTGAGAATATTATGTCATCCTGATGTTAAAGTACTTTCCCATCCACTTCATTTTTATTCCAGTTATACTTGAGATTAGCATTAATTGCTCTTCAGGGAAGAGCTATAAACTGCCTAGATGTTTAGATTTAAGAGCTATGGCCAACATTTTGAAACCCTGCTCCCAAATTCATATATACAGAAGCTTTGAACACACACACACACACACACCCCCCCTTGAGGATGGCAGCAATTGCAGATATTAAAGAAAAACAGGCATCAGAATGGAATTCTGGACCCAGTCTATGGATAAAGATTTGCATCTTTCAACAAGGATGCATTATTCAAATTTTTCAAAGTACAGAATTTTAAAAAAAAAACCCAACCAACCAAACATACCCTCTTGAACTTTAATCACAAACAAATGGAAGCAACATGGCAAGAATGTTATTTCCAACATTTCATACACCAGAAAAATAAAAGAAAATGTTTACTTGCATAATTAAGTCAGCACAGACCAAAAAAATTTAAAAAAAAAAAAGCTGTGAATACCAGATTCCTTTCCAGTTTTGATGAGAATAAAAACTGACCACAGTCCTTTAATGCAACACTAGTTCTCGATGTAATCCAAAACTTGAGACATGAACAAGTTCTGGATCTCAGATCACAGTAACTTTCATTACCCAGTATTAGTATGGGCAATAACATCTTCATGTTACAGAACTCATTGGGACCAAAGGGGATTTTATTTCTTCACACAGCAAAGTTTAAGAAATTATACCATATGAACAAATCATATCCTCCCAACATCAGATTTCCTTTTCCTTGAGACTTTTCCTGCAATCTCTCCTGAGCTCAGACTCAATACAGTACTGGAGAGAAACACTGTTGGATACAATACAGTTTATTCTAATAGTTGTCTGCCATGAAATACATCTGCGTATAAGTCCAAGCCCATGTAGTTGAGCAAGTTCATCTCAGAAAATTATTTTCAGAAGCACTTCCACTAGCAGGAAAATTAACTTCTCATATATGTAAACACCTGAACACTTATTCCATGAACTTAACATGTACCACCTGTGCTGCTAGTGATGGGGATTTTTAATCACTGCATACAGGAGGAAACTGGTATCTCATACCTGACCCTGCTTTGAACAAGAGGCTGGAGTACCTGACCTCCTAACATCCCTTCCAAACTGAACTGTTCTACAGTTCAATGAAAACATGGTAAGGAAAGCCCAGGAGAAGGGTGGGGGAGCAAGAAGAAAAAGGTATTAAGGTTATTTCTCTATCTGAATAAACATTAGGAGCAAACACAAGGTACAAAGTGTTACCTAGGTTGAGTGATGATGACAACACAGATAAAAATGAATAAAATCTTGTAACAGTTTCTTTTAAATAGTTTTAAAGTGACAAAACTTTTCAACTATTGTTTATCAAAAAAAAATCATGTATTAGACTGTACATTTAATTCAATTAGAATTTCATGGAAAAAGAAAAAATACATATAATTTTATTTTGTCCTTTCTCTATTTCTCACTACAGTATATTATAGTTAACAGAAATGACTGATTTCAGGATTTACAGTAACTACCAACACACAGAAGTTACTGAACACAAGAAATAAACATTGACCATCATCCCAGTACACAGGAGATTCACATAACCAAAATACACCAAAATAGCAAAGTCTACCACGCAAGCCTTGTCAATGCTACATGTGAGGCAGGAAACCGTGCAGGATATTCAAGGCAGTCACTGCCATTTCTGAGAACTCAAAACAATACAAAACTCCTAAAATTACTAAAAATGTTCATTTTGCATCATAACAACAGAAACATCAAGTATCGATATAACAATAAGGAAAGAGTAATTTTTTTTATGACAGTGTCAACACTTCACATGTCCTTTGACATTAAGAGAGGCAAAACAGAAATGCCACAGGCGTGACAGGGTCATTCCAGTGACTCAGTGGTGGCAAGAGGTAGCTGAAATCCTCTTACCAGTAACTCTCACTAGCACTGCTTTTGTGTTTCAGCACAGACTAAACAAGAGTCCTATACAGCTCTCCCCAGACCAGCTAGCTTCTTCACATATGGACACATTTGTTCCAGTCAAACTCTTCATAATATATTGAGCTAAAACAGTAATGCTCTTGACAACTTCACATATTCTAGCTTTTAATGAGAAGCTATGCCAGGGGGCTTTAATTTGTTCCCACTTAACTTCCAAAAGTCAAGCTTTGGAACAATGACTTATTGGAAATTTTACTTCTTTTCTCTAAATCGGTCACATTGGGGTTTTTCAGGAGTTAAATCTAAACACAATTCTCAGTACAGCTTTCACATGAACATCATATTAAAAGAGAAATTTCAGTTCAGAAATTGTTACACTGAAAGATACTTACAAAAACACAAAACGCAAATAAAATAGGAAGATTTGAACAGTAGATTTCAATCTAAGTCAATTCCAATTTTCAGAAATTTTCACTGAAAGAGCTCAAGCTTTTAAATTCTACAAAAAAATG
This sequence comes from Anarhynchus alexandrinus, assembly GCA_008711295.1. NCBI lineage: Eukaryota > Metazoa > Chordata > Aves > Charadriiformes > Charadriidae > Anarhynchus > Anarhynchus alexandrinus. Next base: position 367,475 of record VUYV01000062.1, on the reverse strand, counting down.
CTAGCACAAAACACTGGATGAAACACAAAACACACAATTACTCTTTGTTGAGTTAAATAGCCACAAACAAAAACAAAACGCAGAACTGCACACTTACCAAATTTTAAAAAAGCATGCGCAGAGGAGGTTCTGTCATCATCCAAATTGGCCATTTCAAATTGGTGCAGCTAATCACAAACGTCTCAGGCTAAGCTACAGCAATTTTCAAAACTGTTTAGTAAATGTTAAAGGCAACCAGCATTAAATTAAGTGAAAGCAATGTTAGTGGAGTTATTATCATGACAGAGTGCGCAGCACAAAGGGTAGTGAAGGTTCATTACATTTTATGTTTGCCTCTTCTACCCTAAAAATCGGTTTTATTTTGCTTTTACTTCAATAAAACTTGTCTGAGTAAAATCGCAGAGTCTACACAAAGTCCATCTTTCGGACATTAGACAGTAGCTTTGTTGTTCAGTAGGAAATTTGCTACCAACATTAAAACGTGCTGAATAAGATCTATTTGATATATTTCAAGATTAAATAAAAATACTGATTTAACTAGTGCATATAAAAAAGTGTTAAGTAATTGTAAGCATGGATAGCTAAAATTCTGCTTATGCATAGTGCTGCTTTTATCCCATGTGGAATTCACACTAGGATGTTTCTTGCAGTCATATATATTGCTTATGGTACTGAATATCTCAATTATTTGAAGTAGAACTTCTTCCAGTTTGGAATGTAAAAAAAGAAAATACCGTTTGTAACTATGATGACCATTTTTTCCAAATTTTAAAGAAGTTTATGTTTTTTAAAGTAACCAAAATTTCAGGGGTTGCAGACTGGCCAACTACTGCATATCTTTATAATTTGCTCCAAACTGTTAATTATCACAGTAGCAATAAATGAAACACTATTTTATTGGTCAAGGAAGGGAAAGAAAAATTCTCAATAAAATTCGGTTTCACTGGAAAAAACATGATTCATAATTTAATATACATAAACATGAAGATATGCATTACCTCCTACAGGATAGGTTCTTAAATGATACTTTGTTGGCAGCTATAAAATGTGAATCACTCATGCAATTCATGCACGAGTCTATATTCCATGTTTACTATATCTTACTCCAAGCATCATGCTAAAAAAAAACAACCCACAAAACCAAAACCAAACAGTACTGTTTGTAAACTGGGACTCTTGAGCATAGTCCTCAGCCAATTCAGAAGAGTATGGGAGAGTTTCAGCCACTTTCAATGACTACATCAACCATGTCTCTTTCGGACAGTTCCAGAAGGGAAGTATAAAAGCTCGTAAGTTATACAAATTTCAACATACTTCTAAAGATGCAGGAGTAAGTTTGATAAACAAGTACATGATTTTCATTTTTAGGTAAGAATGTTACCTAAAAGATTATATATAAAATTTGATTTTTAAATCAACTCTTTTATCAGAAAAGCATTTCAACTAAAAACATCTTTATTTCTTGAGTAAATAAATTTCTTCAGCTACTATATAAACAAAAGTCTCTACAAACAGGAAAAGAAGGAAGTGAACTTCAGTAACAACCTGTCATTATCACAGAAGACACATTCTTATATGTTTAAGTAGAAGGCAGCAGCAGCTTCAAAAAACTCAAGCAATTAAAATCTTCCAAATGCTTTCTTCAGTCACAGGGCCTGGGTCTGCATAGGAATCCCAAAGTTAGCATGCTGCTAACAGCAGGTTCCAGACTTTATTTTATAGACCTCTACGGCTATATTTATAAATCAACTTCCAGGTAACAGTACTGTGTAATTAGAATTGGCCACAAAGTAACAACTCATTTACTGAATAGTCTTAATAACGGTATTTTGCAAATTAATACTATACATAAGTAGAATTTTTAAAGCCATATGAATCAGACCAGTCTTTAATCAATCTATTCTCCGTATGAGAGCCCTCATGAAGCCCTGTTTTCTGTTCACACTGTCGGATCAGTCATTACCACAATAGAACCAATCAAATATGCAAATAAGGAAATAACGATTGAGTTTTATGAGCACATACGACATATAAAAAAATACCCCAGGGATCATTTAGAAAACTGTTTCTATTAAAACATTAACAATTAAAGCCCTAACAAGGCTGTATGTTATTTTTTAAAAATAAATTAAAAATCGGGTTTTTTGAACTTTGGAAATTCAAGCCAACTCGGTAAACACCCTCCTTTCATTTAGGCCGGAATGTAGCTGCCGCGCAGTCCAAGTTCAGAACAAGAAATTCTCACGTTAAAAAAAGAAAAAAAATCATCTTCAACCAAGGGAAACCCGGCAAAAGCTACTACTTTTCTCTAAGCGGCTGCGATTTTAAAACACTTCACCTGTCCCGACAGCTGTGTCAGTCCGCAGCAACACCAGCGGGCGCAGCTCCCCCCGCAACCCGGCTGCCGCCCCACACCGCCTAAACCCGCCGAAACTCCGGGACACCCGTGCTGGGAGCTCCGCCACGGGGCCCTGCGCCAGCGGGGGATGCCGCCTGCCCCGTACAGCTGCCGTGAGGGCCTTTAGGCCGTGAGCTGCCCTCGCGGCAGCTGTACGGGGCAGAGCAAGGCCCGCCAGGGCAACCGGGCTAGGCCGGCGGTGAGGGACCCGCCAAGCTACCGGGACGGGGAGGGGAAGGACGAGAAGAGGCCCAGGGAAGGCGGTGGAGCAAGGGGAAGGAGAGCGGGAACGGGGCGGTTAGTGCTGAGGGAGCGCCAAGGCTCTCCTCAGGGCAAGCCGAGAGGTCAGACCTGAACGTTTAGAGCGAGCTCGCAGCTCCAGCATCTTCCAGCTCACGTCAGCCATATGGGCCGCTGCTGCTGCCGCCGCCGCCATGGCGATGAAGACCCGCCGCTCCTGTTACTCCAGTCAGGACAGTGACTCCCACCTCACCGGCGCCACAGCCGAAGAGCCGGGCAGCGATCTCCGCCTGGTTACCCACGGCGGCCGTAAAGAGCCTCGCACAGGCCGTCACTCCGTTGTCGCAAAGCCGCCGGGTCAGTCCCGGAAGCGAGGCGGCGGTTGTGGCGGGCACAAAACTGCGCTGCCGTAAGTGATGCGGGCGCGGGCGGCCGCGGCGGTGCAGGATGGCGGGCTGCCTCCGTGGGCTCTGCCTCTGCCTGCTGCTGGCCCTGGCGGGGCCCGGCCGGGCCCTGCAGAATGTCACGGCGCAGCTCTTCGGGGCGGAGGCCTACGGCACCCTGGCGGCATTCGGCGACTTCAACTCGGATAAACAGACGGACCTGTTCGTGCTGCGAGGCGGTAAGCGCGGCGGGGACGGGAGGGGGCCGCCGTCCGTACCGGCGTCGGTCCGGAGGCGGGCGGGAGCGCAGCCGGCGGGTGCCCGGTGCTGCTGCGGGGGTTTCCTTCCTGGCGTCGGGAGCGCGGGTGGCCGAGGCGCGTTTCTGGTTCCCTGTCGGGGCGTGCGGGGACCGGGGCAGGCCGGCAGCGAGCCACGGCCGCGGGCCGCGCCCCGGTGGGAGACGGGCCTCCGCGGGGCCGCCCTGCCGCGGCCTCCCTCCCGCCCTGCCGGCCGGGGCCGTGCTGGCGGGGAGGCACCGGCTGCCGGAGCGAGAGGCGCTTTGTGCTAGAGAAAGGCTTTCCTGGTGGGAATTGCCCTGCGAGGAGCAGGGAGCGGGACTCGGTGGTCCTTGTGGGTCCCTCCTGGGTCCCCTCCCGTGGGGCCATCGAGCTGGCCCCGGTGCTGTTCCTCGCCCTCCCGTCTCAAGCCCAGTGTGCAGCCTTCGGGTCTGCAGCGTTGTGAGGGCTGCCGCGGCGAGCAATAACGTCACGGTCAAGATTAAAATTGACATTCGCATTGCTCCTGAAATATTTCCTGTATTCTGGGCAAAGGTATTTGCAACTTGCACTAAAATGTGGCTTCATATAGGGCAGGAAATATTTTTCTTCAAAGTTGAGTTTATGGTTGTGAAATAACCTAAAGACAGAGTGAGTGGTCACAAATTGTTTTTTCGTTCCTGCTTTCACAATATTTTGGGAAATGGGGATGAATGTTTCACAGTTGTAAAGAGGATAAATTGCGCATTATCCTACCTTGAACATTACGTTAAAATGGAAGACTAGATAAATTTGTTCCATACAGCTCTCATGTGCCATGAGGTTCTGTTTGGGCTTCAGATACGGGGAGACACCAAATCGGAGCTTGTTATCAGTGGTCAGTGTTATTTGCAAATGGTAATCTTGGATTATTTTACTCGCTTGAAGCTACACATTAAGATAATAAATTTGTTCTCAGACTTACCTTTTTTATTCCTTTAATCTTGGAAATGTTTCTATAAGTAGCTTCGGCAAAGCATGAGTGAATTTCCCATCTAGTTGAGATATTTAAATGCATGGCTTCTTCAAAGGGCTCCACTGCCTCCCCTACTGAAAAAATGCCCTGAAAGATTAGACTTAAAATGAACATCAGTGAAAAGAGATTTATTTTTTACTTTTTTATCTTTCGGATGAGTGCATATAAAAATGTGAATAGTTAAAAGTCTTAGAAATGAGACTTACAGTTTCTTTTTTGCTTCTGCACAGCAGCACTTGCTCTAGTTTTCTTACTTCATACTCTCTGTAAAAATCAGCTGGAAATAACATACTTGAAAACATTTTTCATAGTTTAAGTCTTGACAAAAAGTAGCTTGAAAAATTCACAGAATACTTTCTAAACAAAAAGTAATAGCCAATTCTAAATAGTAGAATGCTAAGTAGTAGAATAAACAGTGGTTAGTTCTAAATAGTGCTGAACAAGTGAGCGTTGGAGATCATACTAGACTTTGAGGAACAGTGATCTGGTAAAGAAGCCCAGTCCCTAATAATCCTGACCCTCATAAGGAAATTGAGATGATGTGTTGGGCCTTTTGCTGGATTTATATTATTGTTCTGATCTTGAATTACTTTATTTGAATGACAGTTATGTTTCATATGCTCAATACCGGAAAGAAAAATCAGTTTGTACTCAGAGCTTTGTAAGAGAGTAAACTAGCCAAATGCTTACTAAGAGGTAAGCTACATCCAAAAGTATCTTGTTGCAAGAACAACTCAAAACTACCAACGGACCCAGGGTTTAGTCAATTTACGAGACTAAAATATACAAATAAATGGAATTGTGCATACACTTCCCTGTTCCCTAAGTGTATGTGCAAAACAGGGATAAGTGGGGAAGCTCCCGCTGTTTGCCCGTGTAACCAACCACCTTCTACTTGTGTTTGATGCCTCTTCTAATAGTACACCATGGTGAGTGTACTCTCTTCACCTTCTACATTTCACTGGGGAATTTTGAAAACTTCTGTGGTATCCTCACTCAGATGCTCGGACTGAAGACTTCTAATCTATGTAATTGTTTGTATGGAAACTGTTCCCTTTTTTCACCCTCCTATGTGCTTTTTTCCCTTTTCCCATATTCTTTTTGAGATGAGGGGACAAGAACTGCAAACAGCATCTAGGATGCGTGCACTGTGGATTGATGTGGTGGCATAGTGATTTTATTTTCTGTTCATCTAATAATTTCCAGTAGTCAGTCTGTTTTGGCTATTGATGAGCACTGAGCTGAAATTTTCATAAATCTATCTTTAGCAACCATAAAATCTTATTTCTGAGTGGTATAATTGACTTGGAACCTGGTACGTGTAAAAACACATTTGCTGCTTTATCATCGTCATTACTTTACCACATAGACGATAAAAAGGCAGGTGAAAGTCTATAGTGTGAAATCAGAATTACAAGTTTTAGCAGTCACCCACAGCTTTATTATGAAAGGTTTAACCAGCCAGCAGGCTTCTTCACCGGACTGTGTGCCAACTTTTTCAATCATCTGTGAATGTGTAGTGCAGCCCAGGCTTTATTAGCTTGCCAGACAGGACTGCACTAGTTGCCCCTATCCATTTTGAAAGGGTTTGTTTTCATTTACTTGTTTGTTGGCATATTCTCCTTGGCAAATACGTTTATGGCAGTTATCTTTTCTTTCATAGCCAGGAAGCTCGTATTCTGCTATTTCACAGCTGTGAAATTTGCCACAGAATGGTGCTCTTGAAATATACTATGGTAGCTCAGGTTTGGAACCATAGAATTCAATTAGGTAACCTTGTTCTTGTGGTTTGGGATGCTACGGGTGAATTTCTTGGAGAATGCAGAAAACAAACATAATAAAGGATGAGTAAAAAAAAAAAGTATTTTTTTCTTTAGCTGTGAACTATTATTTTACTTGTTGAAGTAAGAGCATGTGTATTGTGGTTTACTGACAAAATACATTTCATCGTTCAGGTTAATTTATTATATTTTTTTCTTCCCCGCATTGCAGTTATTTGTGCAACACAAAATATGGGAATTTATTTAGATCTTCCTGAAATAATTAAATGATAGTGGCTTGTATCATTGCCTCTAAATGAGGAAATGCTGTATGGAACCAGGTTACTTCTGTGATTTTCTCTTAAAATGTTTTTGTCAGCCGACTTGGGAAGCAATATGAATTCATTAGAGTTAACTTTTAAGCTTTAATTATTTGCGTGGAACTGATGCCGACTACTTTTCCACACGTAAAGTTTTTTAACTCATCATAGGAAGTTTTAAGTGGCGTGATAACAATAGCAGAGAGAAAGGTTTAATGCTGAGACCCAAAGAAGAGTCTTCATATTAGCATCCCTTTGAGATGCAGTTCGATTTATAGGTTGTATTGAAGAAGTGCTCTTTTTGCTTCCTTTTGAATGAGGAGGAGGAAGTTGTATCAGAAGTCTTTCACAGTTATTGCTACTGTGTTGCTTTTGTATATAAACCGTTTACAATCCTCCTCTGTTATTCATCGTTTTACTTGCTTTTGCAGGAAATGAGCTGATTATCTTTTTGGCTGACCAAAAGGAACCCTACTTTAAGCCCCGTATTAAGTTACCAATGAAGTAAGTATTGATGCGCAATGGTGAAACAATGCAAGAGGCCGTTTTTCTTGAAAGTGCATCTCTGCAGTCAGTAGGAACATAACTAGAATTGTCTGTGCTGTTGCTGTCTGTCTGTGTTGCTAACTTGCCCTTAGAGCTCCAGTTCTTTGACCAGTTTACTAATTTATTTCCTGATACGTTTTTGTTTTGATTTGTTTGGATTTTGTGGGTTGGATGACAGAATTTGTGGAGATGAGTTTTGTCATTCGTGTTGTTAACTATAGGTGTGACTTCCCACCCCCTTATGGAATTTCTAGGCTTTGGGGTTTTTGTCCTCTAATTAGTATTAAAAATGCCTGTATCTTGGAATATTTTTGTGGTTGACTTAGTTTTTCAGGACTTTATTTCCTAGTAAAGCAAACTACTATTCCATATCATAGGTTAAGTCTTTTTGGTAGGTAGTATTTGTCTCTCCCAAGACATGTTTCAGGGAAATGCTTCTAGTTGCTGTAGTTACTAATGGAATCCAGCCAATATCATCTGCTTTAGAAAGAGATATGAAGAATGGTGCTCTGGTATTTCTATACAGAGATCTGTTCCTTTCTAAAGTTTAAATATGGCTTTAAAAAAAAGCATCATTTTTTAATAAATGTAAAACAAGCTGTGTGTTTGTGTACATATATATGTATAGTTTTAACCATAGTAGTATTGCAGGATATGTTATTGCTTATGAAGAATGCTTACTGATAGTATTATGTCTATTAAAAGTTAAATTGCTATTATAGCTCAGCCTCATCTTCTATTCTTCTATGTATTTGTATTTTTCCTTATTCCATCCTATCTTGGAAGGAGCAAATTTATTCAGTGCATTGGAAATTATCTGCTTTTAATTCTTGACAGAATGATCCTTGTTTGTGTGTGTAAAACAGAGTCTCTGAGTAGGTAACCAAGTAAAAAAAATATAGAAAGAACAAACAAATGTGGGAGGAGTGGTAAGACGTGGCAGAAGATGGGAGGAGACGACATTGTCTTTAAGAAGATTTAGCTATCTGACTCCAGCTGCTTAAACTGCTCCTGTTGCTTTATGGTCTTGCCCTTGGAATGCAACCAAAAAATCCTGCTCTCTGAAATGCATTTTTTTGAGAACTGGCTCTGCAACAAATTAAGGGATTTAATGAAGTCTAGATAGCATTAACAAACAGGGTATGGCTGAAGAATGCCTGTTAGCTGAAGTTTAGAGTTAAAAATGTCATCCTTTCTTGAAGGAAGACAGATGGCAGAATGCTTGATTTGAAGTTACTTTTGCAATAGGTAGGGACTGTAAAAAAAAAAAAAAAAAAAAAAAACACCACCACCACCACCCCCCCAAAAAAAAAAAAACCAAACCAAAAAAACACAGGTTTTTGAAGGAAAAAATTGTATTGGACCAACTAATAACAATTGGGAACAAAAGCCAAGCCTTTGAACACACAAATACTTTCAATTTTCATGCACACATTTGTACAATTATTTGCATGTGGTAGTTTTTGTTTGTTTTTAATTCTAGATCTCTCAGTGTTACCATAACCAGTGTAGTTCCTGGAGATTATGATGGTGATTCACAAATGGATGTCCTCCTGACTACCCGGGCACAAAATCATGGCAGAGATGAACTCTCAGTGTTTATTTTCTGGGGGCACAACCAAACATTAGGTGAGTTGCTGAGACTGCTTATTAATAAGATTGTGAGACTTTTTAATAATTCAAAGTATTGTCAGAAAGTTATAACTCATTTTACAGTGTAGTGATTGTTTTTACAACTAAAATAGGAATTAGCAGCTATTCAGCTTCATACCCATATTCTATCTTGCTGTTAAGCTGTACTCGATAACTAATGAAAGAACAAAGCTAAAACTCTTGCTTAATATCATGCAACAGACATAACCAAACAATATTACAGTTTGACAGTAACCTACTAACTGAAGATCTGCTTCTTCTGACTTCCCCATTATGTATGTCAGCTTCACAAAGATTATCTCAAAAGATTTACCTTGAATTTAAAATGCACTGAGAACCTGGTATAAAGTTTAGTACATAAACTTTCAAAGTATCATACCTAAACTTACCAACAGTAGTATAACACCCTTATTCCCATTACACCAAATTCTTTAAAGACAGTGATACACTGAAGTGAGTTTTGGGAAAGAAGTTTCTAGAGTCTCTATCATTGGAAGTTTTCAAGAACTTTAGAATCAAGTTTTCAAGAATCTTTTAGCAGTATTGTAGGTATTCTGATTCTGTCTTAGGGTAGAGTCATGGACTATGTGACCTCTTGAAGTCTACTCTGTTTTCTGTTGACTTTGCTAGGGAAGGGTTTGGGGAAGAGTTTGGGGTTTGAGGAAGGACAGAAAAGCAAAAGAAGATGCTCTTAAGTCCAGAAAAACTGCTGAAGAATAATCACTATTATAAACAACTGTGTTATAAAATAGTCACAGGTGAGGCAAGCGATGACCTTAGATACCATTGCTTCTGGCTTTAATCAGAGGTGAAACAAGCAACCTGGGAAAGTGCACTGGATCAAGTATTGAGAGAATAGGAGGTATCTGTAGTATTGGGAAGAACACGAAGGGTTTGGATTAATTTATGCTGTCTTGCTTCTGAATAAACAAATATTGGGGGAGGCACAAATGAGCATATGGGGCTTACAAAACGAGTCAGAGGTTAAAAATTCAGGCAATGGTTGGTATGTAGTGAGGCTACCGGGAAGGTATGTGGTGCCTACTTGTGTAATGGAAGTGTGACAAGTCAATAGGAGGGCACTGTCATATGGAATGTGGAAACTGGAAAGAAGACAAACATTAGGGAGAGATGAAGGAAACAGGGATGATGCGGCAAGGAGTTTGGATTACAAGTAAAAGTGTGAGAGGTGATAATCTGATTAGGTCTTAAAATCCTCACTTCCCATTTAGGCAGTCTACCTCTAATCTTTATTTCAAACACTCTGTATATGATTAAGAATGTTTTTTACAGTGACAAAACATTAAACAGAGGTCTTATGTACAATATTAAATTTTTAGACTGTCTTCATCCCAACTATTTCAGGTTTTGTGTGTCTATATGATTGCAGTCATACATAGAAATAGGTTTTGCTAAGGTCTATTTAGAATAATTTGTTGAAGAGTCTAGGGGAGAGAGAAGAAGCTTCAGCATTTTAACTGTAACTCACCTTCCCTGCATAATTTCAGGAAGCCATTTGGTTGTTTATGCTCAGTGGTGGCTGATTATTTTTTTTAATCATAAAATTTATGGTTGTTTATTAATAGAAGAACTATGTGGCAGTTAAAAATGTAAATGTCATAACATATTTGTAACTGAATCAAATGAATATTTTCTGTTTTCAGATCTTAACCATAAAACTATGTTAAATAAGACTTTTCGTGATGAGCCTCTAGTAATGGAGTAAGTATGACCTACTTTTTTTGGAAAACAACATTTAAAATGGTGACTAAGAGCAATTTAAATACCCTTTAATGCTAAAATTTGAAACACATGCTCTGTTTTAAGAACAGGGTGGTTTATGTAATGTCAACTGGTCTAACAAAAGATGACGAAACGTAACAGTCATCTTTGCAAATCTTGTATACTGTATCATCCTGGCAATAGCAACTAAAAAAGCTTTTATTTATTTATTTAATTTCACTACTCTGTTTTATGCAGAAAAACAGCCATTCATTTTTTGGTGAATTTTGTAAAACAAAAACCTTACTGGCTTATGAGGCTGAGCAAATCTCCCTTTCACAGTGCACTTTCCTTTGTGTGAAATGCTGAACGAAACGGGGGGGGAGGGAATATAGCTGCAAAATCAAATGCATGGCATAGTGCAAAATATTGAAAGAAGTGTACTGCTACACTCAGACAAGAGCCAAAATTCAGAAAAGACTACACAAGCTGAAAATTCTTCATTGCTTGTTGGGCAAATGTTAACCAAATACAGGTGAACTTAAGAACAGTTAATTTCAACTCCTGTAGTGACTAAGGTAATACTGAAATTGTTTTGCGTTTTCAGCTTCAATGGAGACTTGATTCCTGATGTCTTTGGTGTCACAAGTGATTCAAGTAAGCCACAGATACTGATAGGCGGGTAAGCTAAGGGTTTGTTTATTAGCATGAATTTCAATAACTTATTCATTGCGCATCTACTTCTGTCCTTATTAAAGAGGCATAAGACTCATGTTTGACTGGAACTGTGCAAATATGAATCTTCTCTCATTTCCGTATGTAACTTTAAACATTCTATGACAATGTGCATCTATAGAGGCAGTAGTTGTTTTATAGGGGAAGTAGACATTCTATGAGAACTGAGAAAACAAAAACCCTGTTACTTGACAGGAGAAATAGGATAATTGTTTCCTGAAGCAGCTCTAGTCTCCTTTGTCTAGTGCACTTTGATATTTATTATTATCTGTATTATGGAATTCTGTGCTGTACAAAAATACAAACCAAAGTTTTTAAGTAGCATCTGTAGAATTTAAGCTGCGTTTCGTCTAATAGATGACGTGACAGGTTGATGTGAGAAGTACTGGAACAGATCTTATGTTATAAGGGATGGCAAAAGGAAAATGTGCAGGAGTTTACCCTAAACTTAAAAAAGAATTCAGCTGTTGTTTATCTAGGAAACTAATTGTAGTGGGAAGGTTAGACAACATGGGAAGTCAAAAGCATGGGGAGTGCAAAGTGTAAGGGTATTAAGCTATATATTAAGGTAAATATTTGGTATGCTTATTGGGGGAAGAACTTCATAAAGAGACATAAGGCAGAGGTAACTTTAAGTAGCAATATACGTGTGCATGCAAGTGATGTTCTCTGTGTCACATCTGTTGTGTTAGGGAGTGACTAAGGCCACTCTTCAGCAAATAAAAGTTGACTGAAGTCTTATGAGATGAGATTGCAGTAAAGGGGACTAAGTTTCATTATTAAAGTTTCTGCTGGCCCTGGAATTTCTAGAATGGGACTGGCTAGCAAATAGTGGGATAAAAAATATTATTTTAATGGCCTATTTAAATAGTTAGTGAGGACAGTGAAAAGGATTATTTTAGTTTAACTGTTTTGGGTATGAATGCCAAAATCAAAGCATAATAGAGTGGATCTTTAGTGACTCAGAAGAACTAGTCTCTAAACAAGAAAATAAGAAGTAGCCGTGTCTCTAATATTGGGCAAGATCCCAAAGAACTTTAAATTTGTCTTTTGAAAATAAGTTATAAGTTACTTGTTAAGAAAACTACTGGACCCTAGAGAAGGACAGTTCTATTCTATTCTGTTTTCCTGATAATGCTTTTGATGTTTGTAATCTGATAAAGAAAAAGAAAGCTTTGGCTTTTGAGAGATACTAGGATTGTGTATTCAAGGACACAAATTGGCGTGACTCTGAGTTAGTGAAAGTTTCATTATTGAACAGGATGACTTTTTTTTTAAAACAACTAAAAATATGGGTCTGTACATCTTTTCTGGTGACTTTTGCTAAACTGAACTTAACATACATTCAGTCTTTGACTTTTGTAAGGAAGAACTTCATAGATAGTTTGTTGGGTTTGGGCATTCTTTGAAAAAGAAAGAAGCCTTAAAAGAAGGATACTTGAATTAGAACTCTTTCCTCGATTTAGAGATTTTTCTCTCAATTGTCAAAGAATGTGCTCAGAAGATAGCAGAAATTATTTTCAGGATGCAAGATGGTCATATATAGGTCAAAATAAATACATTGTTCTTAGCTTTGATGATGGTATGAAAACCACTCTTCACACTTTCTTTTTGAACTATTTTTTTTGACTGAATTAGGAACTGGGCTTGTATTTTCTTAGAGGACTGGGCCTTTGAATTAGTTGTTTGAAGAAATTTGCATCTTCTAACTTGCTATGTTGCAGCTTTTAAGTGGAACTTAATAGAACTGTCTTGAATGCTCTTTAGTAATATTAACATAGAAACTTGCAGCTCTGTGTTTCGGAGCAATCCAGGTGTTGCTGTCACAGCTGTTTTAGGTTTGCATACAATCAATACTTAAGTTTATCTTAAGAGTGTGTTAAGAAGTCTTTGCATTGCTATGTAGCTTTCTTTAGCTATTGTTTCAAGAGGTGTGTTACCACTGGAGGAATCAATGAGATGATTACTCTGTCTCCATGGCAACAATATATCAGCTTTCTATCGTGCATCTCCGTGGCCCTTAAGAAATGTTTAAATAAGGCTTTCTGCTCCACACCCCACCAGTGAGTTTAACCAATCTATACGTGTTGTTCCTAACTGGCTATTTTCCTTTCCTCAGAAATTATTCAGAAGTGATGTGGGGTAAATAACATGTAAATGTGTAAATGGAAACTATACCCTTCTTGGCAATATGGGTTTGGTTAATAATCCCAAGTCGAATTGTATCACCATTACTTTTATTTAAATTGATGGCTTATGGAACAGAGATTTCAGATTCACAAGAACACCTTGTAATCATTATATATTGAAAAAATTTATGAGATTTTGAAGATATGGAGAAATGGGAGAGCTTTGTTTCGTTTTGTTGAAGAAATCCTTTCAGTAGTGTTAGAATACAAATAAACTTACTCGTTACAGCTCAAAACAAGACTCTGCTATCAGTAACAGCTAAGCAATGTCTTGTACGTGGAAAACAGCTTTGTCATCTGCTTAGAAAAGCATTTTTCTATTTTTAATCTAAAATGTTTTTATGTTTATACTAGGGCTGTCTAATGAACTTTCTTGGCTATCTTCAAAACTGAATACATAGAAAAACCTGTAGAAAATAACTATTTCTTTAAGTGATTCTTTTTAGTATTTCTAAGATTTAGTTCTGATCCCTAGGAAGTAATTAGAAGCTTATTTTTTTTCTTACCATAAAATGAGTCACAGAAGAGAAGGACTTTAGTAATATGTATGTAATGTCACTGGAATAAACAAAGCCATTCCAGAGAGCAGTAATATCTCTGTCTTATGTATGGTGCACATTGAGATTTTTCGGAGTGTATTAGCTAAGGGTTCTGAAAGTAACCCTTGTGATGTTGATGTTTCAACCGCTATGGCTTCTGAAGGATTTGTTACATTTAAATGCACTGCTAATAAGGAAGTTTGCTGGAAGTTGTCATTTTTAGAATAGAAACCAGCAGGGCATGTATGTATTTAAATAAATAAAAGTATCACCTGCTTGGGAAATGACGTAATTAGCCTGTAGTCTATCATAATGTGAGAGGTTAATTTTTGCGCTGTTTGGTTTTGTAAGTGACTGAAAATAAAGTCCATTTACATGCAGCAGGCATGAGCTGCTTTAACAGTATGTGATGATGTCCATTTTTGCTCATCTTTATTAATCCTAAAGTAGATTTCAAAAGTACTGATAATAAAACTGCTTGAGGAAAGTGGGGAGGACAGTGATCGGTGTCTCAAGATTTACAGTTGAAGTATGGGCACCAAATTTCACTTTGTGGGTAGTGATACTTCGTGTACAAAAAAAAGTTGCTTTAGCAAGTTAATAAAAATCTAACTGAAGCCCCTCTGCTATGAATCATCCTTTGCAGAACCTTTCAAGCAATTACTCTAGTTAGTTAGTATATTGTAAGCTAAGCAGTAATTTTAGCTTAGCATTAGGAGAACATGCTTTCTGTTTCACAAGGTGGTTTTTTTTTTAAGAAAAGGTATATTATCATGATTAACAGTCCCTAATCATTCATGAAATGTATTGATTTTTATTCTTGTCTGTAGGAACTTATCATGGCATGCTGCGTTGGATACTCAAAGTAAAATGTATATACCGCACTCCCATGCGTTTATAGACTTAAATAATGACTTCACTGCTGGTAAGTCATGAAAGTGTTAAATACCTTCCTAAAAATATTTATCACTACGTATACAATGTAATGTATTGCAATTTCCTTCTAATATTTCAGTATGTTTCATTGGTGGTTGTAAAGAGCTGGTTCTGCAATGTTGTGTTCAGTAATTATATGACTTTGCTGCTTCTGATTTTTTTATTTTTAATTGTCTTATTTTAATATCTACAATTTGAAAATTCTGGGTTTTAAAAAATAGCTGCCAAAATGAGTAACCTAATAACACTTTCTACTCCTTGATGATGGTTTAATCAGAACTAATGCTTGTTCAGAATAATTTTGTGTTCACCATTAAAGCATTTTTTCCTGTTTCTCATGGTGTTGTACTCCAGTATTCCGTTTGCAACTGAATCAGAAGCAGCGCTGCATTTTCCTCATCTTGAGTCTGAAAATAGTTTATATTATAGTTTATTCAGAAGAACGTTTTCAAGACTGGGCTTATAATTCTTTCAATATGACTTCATTCTATCTTGTAGTTAATTCTGTGACTGATTTGAGGAAATAGCACATGAGACTTTATTTTTCTATTACTATATGAGTAATCCTGTAACCTGTTTATAATTTAGCATTCACAAACAAGTACTGGAGATAGCTTTTTCTTATGGTAGATAGACTGTATTCTTCCTTTGGTGGTGGTGGCTTTGTTTTATTTGGGGTTTTTTTGTGAAATACGCAATGCAATTTAGCCTTCGATTACCACAATGAATCTATTTATCACTTACATACCTGGTTCATACCTCTGTGCATTTAAATATTGTGCTAAACTTAATTTCTTCACACACTAAATGAATTCTGAAATGCTTTATCTTCTGCTAGATGTGCAATGTACATCAATTCATATACGGTAGTTTTGGAAAGAGAACTTTTTTTTTTTTCCTATTTAGTAGCATGGGAATGAGAGAGGAAAGAGTCCATAAATTTAATTAATATGCCTGTAAATGTTGGGGATTAAGTTAATTACTTTACCGCATAGTCAAACCTTAATATTCAGATCTGGCACATTGCTGCATGCAGCTGTCAAGTGGAAATTCCAACTGGAAAATTAAGTATACGGTTGCTTACCATAATCAGTGTCATGTAATAATCAATTCTAACACACTTGGTTCTATAAATCCTTTGGAATTTTGTTTTAGTGGCATGGGCAGCATAGATGAGCATCCCAGGTAGCATTTTAAGATGAATATATTGATATCTAAACTCGCAGGTGGGTAAAGATAGGAAGTCTAAGTTGCTTATGTAGATCAACCACAGATTGATCAATTTTTGCAAGAGTACACAAAGGTTTTTATGACAGCTAACAGTCTAAAGCATGTCCAGAAAGTTCCAGTTAATGCTAGTGATACATGGAAATTCCTCTATTAAATAGAAATGAAAGCCAGGATCTTTGTGTGGGGAGTGCTGGGAGCTTTTATAGATTCTCATCTATATTCATATGTCAAGATGTGAACAGAAGCTTCTATGAAGCACTCCCCATAGAAAGATCCTGACTTTTATTTGCTTGTAACAGCAAAGATATAACATCTCAGGCTGAGATATGTGTTATGTTACAGAAACCTGAGGAAAATTTCAAGGAAAATAATTTATTCTGAGAAAAAAACTGGAGAAAATATTACCATAGAATTATTTTCTTTAAAATAATTTTTTGCTTTTAAGCTGGGACTGGTAAATTGTTTTTTTTTGCTATTGCTATGAAAATTGGACCAACTGTGAACAAGGCATATGTTGCTGAAAAATAATACCTTATTGGTGATATCTGATATTTCACGACTGACATGTTATTCCAAGACTGCCTGCTGCCAAAATGAAAAGCCACCCCATCGTCTGATCCTGTCGGTACATTTATGGCAGCTCCATCACATCAGCTACAGTAACTCCTCAGGAACTGGGGCTGAGGGGCAACACAATTCATTTTCACTTGAGTTATTAAGCTGATTCAACTTGCCATGCAGCTTCAGGATTGCCAGAGCGAATGCAAGCATAGAGAAGGTAGACTCCTATTTTAGTAGCAGCAGTTGCAGCCTGCCTTTAACCAAGCATGAAATTGCACCTTGAGTCCCATTGTGCCTCTTCCAAAAAATACCTGTTTAGTGCTCTCACCATGTCGCCTTTCATTTGTGTTAGTCTGTACAGAGTTGGGCAAATGACTCATAGAAGTAGTCAGCTGATGTAATTAAAAAAAAAAAAAGGCAAAACAAAAACCCAACTGTAGTAACTGTCCGTGCAGTACTGATAGTAAGATTCTAAGCGCACTCTGCCAAAAAGGCCCAAAAGAAGGTGCTGATACTACTGTAGTATGCACACAACGGGTCCTGTGCCTGGCTCCGTGCAGTCTGGACAGACTTTGCAGAGGACAGCTCAACGCTTCCGCTGTTTGTTCAGCTCTGTGCCGTGTTAGCATAGCTGGGGCAGCGCAGCCTTAACTGCACCAGCAGAGAGAGGAGTGCCATTCATATTGTTACTGCTGAATGGAGTCACTGGAGTCTATTACTTATTGGTTGGTTCAGGTGGAGCTAGAGGAGATGAGAGGATTCTTGTGACTCAGTATTCATCCGCACTACCGTTCTTGAGTTGGAAGTAAACCTCAGTAAGAATAGGTCCTGGTACACATTAAAATCATATTATTTTGGAGGGAGGCATTGACAAGGATGCAGGAGAGTAGTCTGCGTGCTGAAACCCTGTTGTCTGAAAGACTTAATCATGACATTTGACATTACTGTGATACTTTTTTACTGAAAAAATCACAATATTTACTCACAGGCAATGCTACTATTCCTGAATATGAAGATACAGTTGTACCTAAAATGGATGTACTGAGTTTTGTCTACAAAAAAGAAAGAAACCTCCAGAATGCACCATCTTTACTTCTTGGGTTTTGATGTTTTTTTTAAGACCTTCTTCTAATATTCCACAATGTTTTGTGTCTCTCTCTATTCTGTAACAGATGCAGCCAATTGAGTGATTTTTAGCTGGGCTATTTTTGGCAATTCTATCATTATAAACAGCTTAGGAGATTTAAAGTGTGCTTGACATAAAAAAAGAAAAAATCCTCTCTGGGCTGAGAATCTTTTTGCTAGTTTATTGCCTAACCTGTTTTCAACCTGCCAATATTAAACCCTCAAAACAGAGCTTTTAATTGGCACGCTTCTCATGCTCTGGGTAAAATGAAGTTGAATTGTTATGATTTCTTTATATGAGAACATGTTCATAAAGATGTTTTTAATCCCTAACAATGCTTCATGAAAGGCTAACTGTGTAAGGATTTTATAATCCAAAAATCCACTAACCAGAACAAAGATAATACTAATCGCTCCTGGTGAGATATAAGCTAGGCTGTTTCAGATAGGAATGCTGCTGCTGTTTTTAAATAAAGCATCATCATGTAGAAATCTCGGCTTCTTATAATTTTTAATTCAGTAATTTTGAGATAGGCCAGGAATTTTACATAATCCATGCAAAAATTTGCAGTATAAAACTTGAACCAAAGGGTCTGCATGTGCTTTATGGATAAACTAAATACAAAATTTTCAGGTGTCTTCTGCATGTGCATTAAGCGTGTGTGGCTCCCAGGAGGAGTATCTAGTTCACAGAATGGCTGCGATCGGAAGGGATGTCTGGAAATGGTCTAGTCAGCCTGCCTACCCTCAGTGTCACTGTTTGTACATCCGCTGAGATAGACTGAAAGATGAGGAGAAAATGTGGTAATCCTTGTTAGAACAGGGCTACTGGGTGTCTAGTAATACATACTCACACTTGTTGTTAGGTCTCTTTAACAGCTAGCTTAAGAAAATAATCTTGAAGCTAATAATAATAGGCTTGTCTGAACAGATTAACTTCAAGTTTATTTTACAGAGCATGACAGTTCAGGTGAGTGTTTCCAAAGCAGGCTCCTCGAGTAAGGGACCTGTTTTAAAAATGTCATATCTTCAAACTGAACAATTTACATCACATGACTTAAGAAAAGAAGTATTTGAACAGGATTTAACTCTTTTGACTTACAGTGAAGGAGGTAAAAAGTAACTTCTCTTTGCATTAATCCACTCAATTAAAAATAAATAGGAACTCATTGTTTCTCAGAAATGTGTTTCAGATGTTAGTTAAGAGTTGCAGATGATACTGTCTAATTGAATAAACACTATTCCCAATACTGTCATTACGTTGAAGATTTTACAATTGAAATACATGAACCAAAACATGGAGAAAAAGTGTTATAGCTGGAAACTGAAGCCAAGATAGGTAAAAGGACTTAAAAAAGACCACCCAGAAATGATGTGGAGTTGGGTACCAATACAGTTCATCTATTTAATGCTAGACAATAGGCAAACATATTTTGTTTATGCCATTGTTGATTTACATCACAGGCAGCATTTTCAGATAAATACTTCGGACTGAGCTGAAGTTTAAATTTAGCATGAGTCACTAGGTGAACACTGATTAGACTGTCTTAACGTAAGCTCTCATAGGCGTATCAAGAGTTGAGATTTTTATGGTAGCAATTATTTTGCTATGTTTCCTTTTTTTTCTATTAGGTAACTTGATTGTTTCTAATTAAAACATCTTAAAACGTCAGATGTTCAGTTAGGTGCTGTCTTTCTAAGCCAAAATTTTAGTAGGTAATTACTCGGGGGGAAAAAAGGGTCATTAATAAACAATAAATGTGTATGCACTTAAAGTTACAAGTCTTCTACCAAGAAATCAGGCAATGGCCCTGAAAATATTTTTTAAATGTTCAAATGTATGAGGCAAACTACCCTTGGACTCTGAATCTTTCTGTAACTTCATACTGTACATTTGTCAATGTATCCTTGAATGCTATGAAAAATAGCTGATGTATTAAATATTCTGTGCCTTATTTGGCTATGTGATTCCAACGTTTGGAAATACTGCTTTTACAATCTGTGTTGTGTTGAACACGAGCACATGGTGTGTATAATTGCAGATATTTCTGGAACTGTTTATATAAAATGAAGGAAAAATCATAACTTTGATTTTGGGAAAACTAAAGTGGAAAAATCTTTAGTCAGAAACAGCTTGCTATAAGCTAATTGCTAGTCTCTTTACTGATTTCTAATGGTTAATTTTCTTATGTTGTTTTGCTTTGGGAATCTAGAAACCTAATGTACCAGAACACTTACAATGTGTTTTCTTTTTGATCCCCACTTAGTTTAAACGCATAAATGTAGATAATTTTCTTCTTGAAAACCAGTCATTCAAATCACAGGTGATTTTTTCAGTTGTAATCATTTAAACCTTGATTCTGAAGACACTATAATGCTTGATGTTAGACACTTGATTATATTTTTGGTGAGTTGCCTCTTGATGGAAGCTGGTAGCCTCTCTGCATATAATATTATCATCAAAGCTTATTTTATGCAATAGATCTGCATTTATTCTCTGTTAAAATAACCGGGCTCGTCATATTTGCAAAAAAAAATTATCTGGCCTTAAAAAACATATCTTGAGTGGGATT
This sequence comes from Anarhynchus alexandrinus, assembly GCA_008711295.1. Lineage (NCBI taxonomy): Eukaryota > Metazoa > Chordata > Aves > Charadriiformes > Charadriidae > Anarhynchus > Anarhynchus alexandrinus. Next base: position 347,275 of record VUYV01000062.1, on the reverse strand, counting down.
TTAAAACTGGGATAGGAGGGTGGGTGTATGTATTTTAAGTCAAATTGTTCTCTCTCTGGTTTTGCCCCCTTCCTTATGTTTTTTTCCCAAAACAAATATTAAGTAATGCTATGTCACTGTTTCATTCCTTGAACAGGTACATTTTTCTAGTTTCTTAACTGTTTTAAGCTCTGATAAGAGAGCTTACCTGGGAGTTTATGCAAATAATGGAGTGTTCAATACCACAGGAAGTTCCTGCTCATCAGATGAAACCAGAGTTGCTCGAGTTAGCTGCGTCTCCTCCTGTTGCTACGATTGGTCTACTTTTGCCAATGCCACTTTTCTTACACATGGCTTACCTTATGAAGAGAATTAAAAAAATAAGTAGAGATCTTTAGAGAAAAGAAACAGCTATTTTAACTTAAGTTTTTCCTAGCCTTTCTAAAAGAACCCATCACCTGTGCTATCTGCTTAGCAGTTTTAAAATTGCTATTATGAAGTGTCTCAAAAGCTATTCCTTTGAAATTTTTAATTATATACTGATATAATTATATACACTGGGAGGTACTAATATGATATTTTTATGGGAATCAATAACTTAATATAGGTGAGAAGTAAATGGGTTCTGCTCCAAACATTATTTTGTTGAGAAAGCATGAATGGGAAAATGGCTTCTGAAAGCACTCTTAACACTGAGTGGTCATCTTCTATTGCTTGAAACAATATTGTTGCCTTTATTCTGAAAACAAATGGAATTTTCGGAATGTCTTATAATTCATGATGAAGGGCTAAAACCCAGAGGAATAGTCCTACCTGCTCTGCATATTTAGAAGCATAACTATTCGGCATAAATCTAATTTAAAAGTTTTCCATTTAAGTGATGCTTTTAAATTAATACATAGGGATTTTTTTCTATAGTCATTTTTAATAATGAAAGGGATTTTAGTGCTTAATTATGTTGTTTATAATTGTTTATCGTCTCACTGGAAGGAGTGGTTGCTTAACTTAGTGTTTCATGTGACTAGCACCAAAAATTCATGACAAGTTAATTGCAAACTCATTAGCGTTGGTATTTGTACTCGTATGTACATTGTAAAAGTTAAATTGCTACAGCTAGGCAGTAGATGTATTCAATTTTCTCTAGTATAGTACTAATGCCAGCTTGACAAACCAATCTGAATACCAAATGATAGAGGGTTTCTCTACCTGAATGTAAAACTTATGAACAGAAAGAAGCATAAAACTTGTCAAGTTTGGTTTTCCATTTCCATGTAGTGAAGAAATAAAATTGACTCTAACTTTTTTGTATAAATTAGGTTTGTTCATATTAAAATTATTGTACAACTGAAGTTGTTGTATAAGTACAACCAAAAAAACCTGTAAATAACACTTTTAATTTTGTTTCTAAATACTTTTTTTTCCTATTGGTAGGTCAGTCTATGATGTAAATAGAGGAAATTTATAATGTAAGTAGAGGAAAGTTATCTCTACTTGTCCTTAGGCTTTATGGCATTTAATGATTTTAATACAGTTGTCACCTTACCCATTCTGTCAACACACTGCAAAGCAGAGATTTTTAGTTCAGCACATTATTTACATATACCAATACATACAAGCAGGCGTGTTCATATCCACAAGTAACTTCTAGTTAAAAAATATGCACACACCCCCCTGTTCTTCTACATAACTGAAAAAATTTTCAGGCATGTTTGGAGTGTACATGTCTGTGTTCTAATTGGGTAATACCTTGTGCATTTTGATAGTGTTTAAAAATCGGGGCACTTTTTTCCCCCTTTATTAACTTAAATAGTAAAAAAAAGTAAATGTGAAATCAAGCTGTAACTTAAGAATGTTGCTTATGCCCTGGTGGCTTCTGAAGATAACCGTAAATGCTGAGGGGTTTAATTCTAAAATAAAGCCCTCTGACATTAAACAGAAAGGTCAAATCAGTCATTAGTGAAATGAATGCTCCATCTATAAATAGTACCTTTTTTTATAACACTCAAAAGTGAAGGAAAATAACAAGGATAATCAGAAATGAACTTGTAGCAGGTTCTGTATAGTTAGTTTTTATTGCAATTTCCTAGTAGTCCTAATAAGAAAAAGCAATGTTTGGAAGTAGGGTTTGTACTACCTTCTGCTTTATTTAATAAGATAGTCTGCAGTTTTCCAGTTGGGCTGAAGTCTTCTAAGCTCTCTACCTACTTCCATGTTGAACTTTTTCTAGCCTTCAGTTACACTTGCTTAGCCACTTTCACCAACTGAAGTTGGGGTGGAGCCGGTTTGGTATTTGATAACTTAGGGCCAGTTTTTTCTTAGTGACCTAGAATTGGCTTTTGAAATACTCTTCCTGAAAGATAGTACGGTCTCTTTGCTTTTGCTGTTCCACTTAAAAGAGCCATCCAAATTTAGCCAGGTTGAAACAGGCTTTACAAGTATCAACTGTGGGTTTTTTGTTGTTTTTGTTTTCCTCAATTGCTATTACTGCCCTTCTAAAACAGCCATCAGTAGTGAACGTACCATAGACAGGGATTATCAATGCCTTCCCTTCCATTGCAGCTCAGGACTATTGCCAGCGTTTGGATGCTTAACTGAGAGCAGGGGGCAAAAGACAGAGATGGCACATGGGAAGTGGGAATAGAAGTTGGTAGGTGGGGAAGAAATCTAGGCTGAAGGCAGGGAATGTAGATGGAGATGAGGAGCAAAAACTGGATGAATTTCTGCAAGAAGAGGATGTTAACAGATGGACCTGAAGTTATTAGAGGAGGACCAACCTAGTGGTGTGTGGAATAAGCGAAACATAGTTGCATAAGACTGGGCTGAGAGGAGTCTAGGATTGTCTGCGTGGAAGAATACTGTGTGATAGGGATTGGAGATGGACCTGCTGTTGGGTGTGGATCTGTTTGGTTGGAAACTGCCTATATGATTATTTCTGCATCTGCAGCAAAAATTGTAAGATATTTGGTGTAAGAAGCTAGGGATTGCAAGAAGAGTAGAAATGCTTTCATGTGCAAGGTGTTTGAATGCTGTCTGGCATTTAATCCATCTTTTCTATGGAATTCCTTTGTCATGACTGATAACCTGTTGCCATTACATGTTGGACTCTCAGTAGGTGATAAGCTATTGGGCATCTTTATTGCAAGTGTTTGGTTTCTGAGCCCCCATGGCAAGAATGCCACGCTTTTGGTGCCCAAGATGGGCCCGAATTGTGTAATACTGCATTAGATATATTACATTAAAATGATTAGAAATGGATCTAGCTCAAGCTATGGGTGCGCTGTGTTCAAATTATTATTTCAGTGTTTGTAGATGTATCTGGGATGACTTTGGCATTGATACAAGATTGATCTAAAGGCACTAAACTCAATGTAGTCTAGCTGTACAAGTTTTACGTAGCTTTTGGGGGAGATTTTTCAGTATTCATTGGGCCATATGTTGATACAACGTCAAAATTAGCTGATCCCATCAAATAAAGATGGATGGGACTGCTGTGTTTCCTCTGTAATGAGCTTTAGGTTACTGGAGCTTGCAATACTGTACTCTCATATCTTCCCTTTTTCAAGCTGAAACATAAATTCTAATAATATCCATTTCCTTTTTTTGTAAGAATGAATGCTGAATTCAGTGCTTTTCAGTACATTTATTTACTGTTGATAAGATGTAGTAGAGCCTGGATAGCGGCATTTTAGTACTAAGCCAATTAACACAAATAAAGAATAGCCAAATTTGCTTACCAACTCACTTCTTAGGGAAAGTAAATTTGTGAGTAAAATGCTAATACAGTGTGGTTTTGTGTTGCAGCACATGTCAGATATCTTCTGTATTGAGTGTTTGGTATATATTTAGGTGGTTTTTCAGTCTTGTGGATCTAAAATGCAGGGTAACCTCCTTGATTCTTTATTCTATTCTCAGGCTGTTGAACTTTGTTTATGAGTTTTCTCATTGCTTATGTTGTTTTTATGTTAATCACTGCCCGTGAAATCAAAAATAGGAAAACATGTTTAAATGTGAATGCACTTCACTTTGCATTTGTTCAAGAGAAACATTTCCTGTCAGGCGGTATTGCTATTTTTTATTTGTAGCCATTCACTTAGGCTGTAGGTGTTACATTTCAGGAAATCTGCCTGAATCTGCAGATCTTCCACCATCCCAACTATCACGGATTTTACTTATCTTTACTACATTACAAATTAGGAACCTAAGAAATGCCCTGCAGGCTTAGTCTAGTGGTCCATCCAGCTAACCCAATATTCTGTCTTTGGCAGTGGCAGTAGGAAAGTGGCCAGACCAATTTTTTCTTCTCCCATTGCCTATTCCATTGTGTATCTCCAGAATCTACAATTGGCATATAGGCTGTTAAAGGTACATCCTTGCCTATTGTTTTTAGTATCCCTTTATGTACCTATTGTCTAGTAAAAGTATTGAGAGCATCACCTTTGTATTCTGTAAATAATTAAGATTGTTGAGCTCCAGATGATTTGATTTTATAACCTCAGGTTGTAAATATCTCACACTGCTGCTGTGAGGTTCATCAGCATTTGAACACAGCATTATGATCCAGCCCTCAATACTTCATCTGTGCTTTTTAAACTTAGAGATCTGTGTGCAAATGATTTTGTTTCCTGCAGCTGAAATTGCAACCAGAGCTGCCTTCCAAAAGCAATGTGGCAGCCCATCTTTAGACAAGTGACTTTTCCTGAGCATGTGTAATATGATAGGTGTTCCTTGTAGGAAAGAGTTGTTTTCTTGATAGAGCCAGAAGCAAAAAAAAATGTTCTTGTTTTCAAGATGATTAATTTATTAAAATGCAAAAAGTGTAGAAATTAGTTGTGTATGTCTTCATTGTTGTGTAATCCAAGTACTGAACATACAAATCTTAATGCATTTGTTGACTCCATCTCTTCTCCTGCAGCCTAAATTCTTAAAGAATTTAGTAATAATAGACATGGAAAGACTATAGCAATAGTGATGAGAGATGTCAGCCATGGACACAGTTCCTTTGGGAAGGAGATCCTTGCAAGGAGATTTTGCTATGGCTGTATAGAAAAAGATATGTATAAAGTGCACAGATTCTTAATTGTTTCCTCTCTCATATGCTTTTAGCTCTTAGGGACAAAAACTTAGATAATAAAGCCAGATAGAATCATCGAATAAGTCAGGTTGTAAGTAATCTTTGGAAATCATCTGGTCAAAAACATTGTAACAGGGAGGGCTTGTTTTTTCTTGTAGTTTTCTTTCTTACAAACTTGGAGAAAACGTTTGTATTTCTGAACTATACAAATTTGGAAACAGTTATTTGGATTGTCTAAATTGCATTGCGTTTTTACCCTGCTGCTGCAAAGAAATGTTTTTGTTTTGCTTGCTTTGAAATCTCTGACATTCTTGATCAAAATGGAAAACTACTTGTAAATGTTAAGCGTTCAATCTGATTTCAGGGCAAGAGGGTTTAATCACAAAAACATGCATGAGCATTTGAGACACATAGCTTCTAAGAAGACTTAAGGGGGACAATTGCCAATACCATACCACTGGGCTCTAGAACTAGAGGTGGTGGTGCTGTATCTGTATGAAGTTGTCCTATGGGAAATCACAGCTTGTTGCTTTAATTTAGGAGCAGCGTGGCACTAGCTCCTCTGTACTATTTCTGGAAGACTATCTGCAATCTTTGCCTGCCTTTGCACTTTACCAGTGCAGTGTAATATTACAGTAGCCTTGGAGCTGCTTGGGTGTATTGGTTCCATTCGTTGTATATAATGTTATATGCCTCGAGTTACGAAAAAAGGAGAGGCGGAGGAGCACAAGAAGAGGAACAAAGGGCAAAAGTGATTTATTAACTTTCAAGAGGAGGTGTTTTGGGGGTGGGAGGGAGTTCAGTGCAAAACAGGCACATTCCTGAATTTGATCATCTTTAAGCTACTGTAGAGGGCGGTATTCAGCACTGATCTCTTGCAACCCAAAGAAATGTATGGTAGATTGCCTCCTCTGAAAACAGCTCTATTTTCTTACTCTCAAAATGTGGAACAAGCATTCACATTAAAATACTTGGTTTGTACAGTGGCTGAACAAAGACTTTAAATGTGTAAGCACCTCCACATTTTTAACGTAGTAAACATTTTAGATGTTTTAAATTATCATCTTTCTATTAGCCCTTTGTAGTTTGACTTGCATTTAGTGTCCTGATTTATTCCTCCTACATTGCAGATAGCTAAATGTATTCTTTGATTTATTAAGTTGTGTGACATCCCACCCACCATAGTTCTCTCATCCTTTTTTTTTTTTCCTCATGGAGTTTAATGTTTATTTTAAAGCTACTTTTGATTCTGCTCCTAACATCTGGAATTTCATATGCCTGTTGTTCCTTGTCTTCCTATATTATTTCAGTTCCCTGTGCAGTCATATTTCTGAATATTTCTATAAACTTATTATGAAATCAGATTAAATGAGGAGGGAAAAAGAAGTAGTAGAATATGCTTCAGACTAAGAATGGAAAAAGAATGGAAAAAAAATGGGTTTTTTCAATACATAAGAAAAATCCATTGCAAATCTGTTACATGCTTTCACAAAATAGGTGTTTATGTGTAACACACAGTAAGCATACGTACTCTGTTACAAGGAATTCGCTGATACTTGAGTGAGTTCATAATGATTGTGTCTCAAAATCAGTGTTAGTATACTTTGCAATTTACTTTGCTATTGTTGCCTAGTCATGTTGAGTGCCTGACTTTCTGTGGCCTGTCGTAATTCTGTCTGGGATGAACAATATGGAACGTCTTTGGAGTCAAACACGGCCATTATGCACTCTGAGGAGCTGTAGCAGATATATTTACTCTGTAAAGCTCAAATGAAAACAAGATATATTACTACTTATAGATACTTCAATTCGTAGTAGTGCTTATATGATTTTCCATTAAGATGTTAAGGACATTCATTTCTCTTTATTCAAAAAGCTGTATTGTCAGGATACTATAGGTGGTACTGCAATTTCCTGTTGAAGAAAAGATTTTTTTTTTTTTTTTTTTACTGAGAAGTTGTCATAGTATGCTGCATTGGGGTAGTTTTTAAAATTAAGAATAAGTGTCAAATGAAATTCCATTGTGTATTAAATTAGCCAAGAACTAGTGCTGTTTTATTTTTGCCATTTTTATTTTTAATGAACTTTAACCTTAAATAAATGATTTAGAGCTAAGGACTTTGTAATACTGCCAGCATAACTCATATCTGCCTTTTGTATTTGGTTTTTCCACCCTAGAAGCATAACTGTGTTGCATAAAAACTTGATGCATTTATTTAACCTAGTAAGGACAAACTGTTCAGAGCTGAATTTCTAGCATAATAATACTGGGAAAATGATGTCTTGTGTTGGCAGCTATGGCATTTAGTCTAATTCTGGGATAGAGTCACACAACCTGTATAAACATAGCATTACCAGTGGGAATGCCGAGTTCCTGCTCCCCAAGATCTGTCCTTGCATAGAGGACTGGGCAGGCAGAGGATTGCCTTAGCGATTAAAGGTGAGAGGCCAGCTCTGTAGCGTGTGGAAACTGCGTCAGAGGTGTGGTGGGACAACGGTTATAGTGCCCACCAAAATGTCTGCTGAAGGTTAAGTAACCTGTTATATTTGCCAATCAAATGCTAGTCATTTGCACTGTACTTAAATGTAACACTTAAAGAGCCTATTGTGGCATAATCTGTATTTGATGTAGCCCTTAACTAGGTGCAAATTGCAGCACTAATGCAGCATGGATATCCTACAACCCTACTTGAAATACTTATTTGAACCTCAACGACTCTTTTCAAAGATTTAGTGGCATTTTGGCCTGTAGGAAAGTGAGTTAAGGCTTCTGTTGTTTCTTGTTTCTCTCTTTTCCCCCTGTGAATGTATTGGATTTTAAAATATTTTTCTGGTTTATATTTGGTTGTTTTTTTTTTTTTTTAACCTCCTTTGTAAAGCTTTTTCTTCCCATTCCCTAATTTGGGTGCTTTCCTAAGTGGCAATCAATAAGGTCCTCTTTAAGTAGGCATTGATAAATTCCCTGAAGCACTCTTTTGCACTGTTTTGATGTTTAAGAGAATTTTAGTGTAAAGGGAGGCTGAAATATTTCTCCATCTCCTTTTCTCCTCCTGTCAACAGTATATCTGTTGCTCAATTCAGCATACCCAAATTAAAAGGACGGTTGGTGGGTTTTTATTTCTAATTTTGACTTACTAAAATATAACTACATATACTTTTTTCTAGCTTTGATGTCTGTCTCTGTCCTTACTATGAAGAAAAGTTCTTCAGTATGCGTATATAGCATCCAGCACTTGCTAGCTCTTGTGAGGCTAACTTAATTTATGTATAAACTGTACAAATGTAGAAGTTGAGTGCAGAAGGTATATTTATTTATAGAGAAGGGCATGAGGGATGAAAATAGTTTGGGGGGGGTTGTTTTTTAATCTTTCTTGCTTAATAGATACATCTAAACATGACTGGAATAGAATATATTTATAACATATAGAAAAAAGGTAATATATTTTAAAATAAGTTATATAATATATCCTTATTGAGTGATCAAATATTTGTGTGTGCGGTCTACTGTTAAATATTTTATTTCTCATATATTTTTCCTTGCAGATTTGTTCCTTACTACATCACCAGATTCACAAAACATTCAGTTTGAGACATGGGTAAATAAGGTAAGAGAGAGAATAAAATAACCATTCTGTTAAAACACAGACAAGTGGTTTTTTTTTTAAAAAGAGTCATCTGATAGTCCTTGTTTCAGGAATGAGTAGAACCGATGTTAAGGGGTGCTAACTGCACTATTGCATTCAGACTGTAGAATATCACTGGAGGAGATCTTTTACTCAGCATTAAGTTCCTCTGCTGATTTTTTTAACATGACTACTAAGTAAATCAATCAGCCTGCCTTCATACACCTTAGCAGGACTCCTCATGTATCATCAGCTGCTCTAGGAGGTTACTGATGCTTGGTGTGATGACTTATGAAGAAAAGACTGATGAGATTTTTTTTTTTTTATTCTGGCTGTCTCAAGGATTTGATTTCTTTAAGCTTTCTTCAATCTATGACTTCAGGTCTTGGGTAAGATTTTGTGGGACAGAGGTAGAAAATCTCACTTCTGACCGTTACAATATGTACGCAAGTTACAGTAGAGAAAATCCTGAGTCTTATGTTAACCAAATATCACAAATGCAATTCAAGGTTGGGGAGAAATAGGTCAATGGATTATTTTTATTCATTCATTTATTTATTGAGATTCTGCTTCTGTATTGCTTAACCTGGCCAAGGTCAGTGAAGAACCTCATTGTTAATTACAATTAGGGAAATTTATTGATTTGAAACTAAGTGTGCCCTTGGTACTGAATCTGTTATGCAAAAGCACTATAGTTAAGAATGTTAGCATGTGTATGTTAAAAGTTTACTTTTTTGTTATAATAGAAAGTGCTTAATGTGCTGCCAGCTAAGGAATGTGTTTTTCAGGCTTTATTTACCTGAAAATTTATCCATCATATCCCAGTGAGTCACTGTAGAACAGGGTATGTTGTCTTGTCTGACAATGTGGCTATCTTCAACCAGCTGCTGAACTGAAAATGTAAAAAAAAAAAAAAAAAAAAAAAAAATAAATTACTAGCTGCCAGATATTCTCCAAATACTATTTTTTAGGCAAAAGTAATGAAAGCTGTATTTTTTTTTTTAAAGCAGCAGGATGAATTCTTTATTTCTAGCTTTTATATAGACTTAAAAAATAACAGGTTTTTTTACTTGACAAATTTCATTCTTGAGGGATTGAGTGTAAGGACTACGCAAGGCATTTGACTTGTCTCATGTAGGTGTGGGGTGGTTTTCTTACAAATTTTGGATTTTCCAAACTCATGTATTCTAAATATTATCCTGCATTATATATTTTGCATGCATAGATTTGCTTATCTGTAGAAAGAAAGAATTCTATTCTTTGGAATCGATCAACACAGTAAAATGTCATACATATAAAATATATGTATCAATCTTAAAATACTTTGATCCATTAAAGCACATTAAATTGCTCTACAAACCTAAACAAAGTAATTCCCTTCACTGATGCATCGTAAAATGCTTTTAAAATATTTGCTTATATGATATATGCTTTTCTGGCCAGCTGAGCACAGGGCCTAGTCGTCTCTTCCGCATGGTGATGACTTACATAATTTTTTTTTCTCATTTGAGTCATTATAAATTATATCTCAAGGTAAAGATATATAGTCAAAGATCCACATCCTAACTGTCTCCAGAGTTGCATCTTCAACAGCATTGAAGTCTGCAAACTGAATATAACATGAGTGAACAATATGGATAACTGTATGTAATCCACAAAACAGTATCATTTGTCTCAATGGCTTTAAGTATACTTGTGTGCTCACTTTATGTGAGCTGATTGCAACAGTGAAACAAGTGGGCCTTAGGTCATCTTACTTGCTTACAAAAATTTAATGTTTTAAAAGGTTTTGTTTCAGTTGTGATCTGGTTCTATGATAAACAAAGATCCAGCGCTCCTCTTCTATCTTTCTGATGAAATACTAGAATATCTTTTTCTGCAGGCCTAGGTTTTAATAATAAGCGATTAAAAAAAGACCTAAACCAGACTTAATGCAAAATAAAGTTATTTCCTAATTAGAATGAAAATTAGAAGCTGTTTTTAACAGGTGTGCAGGTGTGGTTTTAGATATTACATATCTATAAAGTCACAAGTCAATATGGAAAAATGCACATTAGCATTCATAATCACTTAATTATGATTTAGATTGTGTTGCTGAGATAACCCAATCTCTTCCTGATAACACAGCAAAATATATGAACAATTGTATCTGAAAATTACTGTTACTGCATTTCCGTAAGATTCCATGAAGGATTAGAAATGCAAAAACTCAGCCCCAATTTTCAGAGTGCATTTTTTTCCATAGTTGAGGTGTCTCTCTATTATCTACTGAATCGCTTTTTTATTGGTATTTCTTTGGTTCAAAAGTCAAATCTTGTCACTTAGTCTGCAGTTCAGTTTTTCCTTCATCTTTGTCCTGTTTGATAGGATGGGAACTTCTCCAAAGCTGGAAAAAGTAAGAGAATGCCTAGCGGCGTGAAAGTTGTTGGACAGTCTGTGTTTGCAGATTTTGGTGAGTTTTATTCTTCTAAACTATCCTGAGTGTTTCTTTCTTTGTCATGGTTTGGCTAGCTACTCTAAATCAAAGAGCAAATAAAGATGTCTAGCACTAAGAGTTTGGCTTTTTTTTTTTTTACTTTTTTTCTTTAAGGTGTTCTATATATCTATGTGGCTGCAAATCTTGAAATATCTGGGAATACTTATAATTAAATTCAACTTTGGCTATCCCAGTACATTCTGCATCACGTGTATCTGCTTTTGAGGGCCACACTTAAGGACACATCCTGTTGCTTTGAGGCATGGTACAACACCAAACTTACTTTTATCAGACATGCTTTTTGTCATGATTTTGTTTTTTCCCTAATCTCATTCAGAACATATTATTTGACTAAATGTTCATAAATTCTTCACTTGTACAAACTAATAAAGCCAAAATGTAAATGAATGAACATGACTTGTATAAGATTGATGAAACTTGGTAATATCTTAATGGTTGTAATTGAAAATTCCAGAAGTCTTTTAAACAGAACAAAAGCTTAATTTATATGTAAATCTATTTTTGCAAGGGTTAGTGAAAGCCTGTATTTTTTTATTAGAATGTACTTTTTCAGTGAATTGTGTCTTATCAATGTGTGTGTCATGTTACAAACAGGAAATGTTGGTTTTGTAGTCCAAAAAATACCTTTTTTCTGTGCACTAAAATAAGAATTTTGGAAGCCAAGGGAAAGTGCTACAGGCCTCATTCTGCTGACACTATTGACTGTAAATAACCTCTAATTTACTATATTTATACAACATGCTTGTTAATTGTGAGACTGAGGTGGTCTTAAAATGTTGTCAAATGGTAGCCTAGCTGCATCTTTTTGATTTAAAATGTGTTTTGAAGAAAATGACAATTTTTAAAGTTAAAAGTCAAACTCCATATTAGACCGAGAGTCTGATTCTCTTGTACTGTGCTGCCACTTAAAAGTATTCTGAAGACTTCTAGCAAAGCTGTTTACTGATGTGTAACTAGAAGACACCGCTGCTGGACAGTTAATTATCCTTAGATCCTTATCTAGCAACTATGGATGGGTTTACAGATCTATAGTAAATGAAATAAGGTAGAAGCAGAACAATGCTCCAGGTTCTTCTGTGAAACGTGTAACACATTTTCTAAAATCTTTGTAAAACTTTTTATAAATCTTTTACTGTTTATCTACAAACATAAATACTTGTGTATATAATATCTGAAGGAAAGAATAGAATACTGTTTTTTTGCAGTTAAAAAAAAAGTGTTGGGTTTTTTTGTAACCATTTTCCAAGCTGATGTTCTGAATAATATGTCTTAATAGGTACTAAGTAGAAATCAGATTATTTTTTTTAATGATGGCAACATGCAAAGCAATCTTTATGTAGGATAGTTTCATCTCTATGTTAGGTAGCTAATGAGCCCAAATGATATATCATCATTCTAGAAATTTATCATAATTGATGGAATTTTAATAAACCCTGGGATATCTTTGCAAAGCGAAGTGGAACTGTTGAAATGTTTAAGTTAAAGTTTTGAAAATGTGAATAAATTGAATGTGCCGTGATCTAGCAGTTCAGTACACTGGTTTTGGTACAGCCAAGGTTATGAAAGACAGTGGCCAGGACAGCTAGTGCAGCCGCAGGGTCTGCTGTTTTGAAGTTCCGTCACCAGTTGTCGGATACCCTGCTCTGCTAATTATTGTCAAATCCATAGGCAATGCACTAGTGTGAGGCAACAGTGGAGCAATCTTTCTAGTCAGACCAAATAGAATGGGAGAAAACGCGTGTGGGGACTTAAGAAATGCATACAAATGTGGAGGGACAGCATATGTGGCAAAGCGGATAGAGAGGCAAAGTATCATCTATGGGAGGAGATGCTAGCTTTTCAGAAGCTGACTTTTTGGAACTGGTTATTCTGAAAGATCTCCGAAAGAGAACATCCACACAGATCTTGCAGTATGAGGGTCTTGCTTCCTCTTCCTGAACAGCTACGTACACGCTGTCATCTTTATCTTCATTCCAGATCACTCAAGTTCATCCAGGGTGAAGGATGGGAAATGCTTTAATGGTCTTTCTGCCCATTAATTTCCTAAGTGAGTGAAAGGAGTGCTAGAAATGTATGTGTGTATTTTGATAGAGGAACAAAGTTTATTCTGACAACTATGGAAATACTTATACGTATAACTATGATTTCAAAATTACTCTTTGAGTACTATTATGACTTTAATCTTTCTTCTGTTGTAACAGTGGGTAGGAAATAGAGTAGTGAATCTTTTTTTTTCCCCTTCGTCTTCCCAACATGAATTTAAAATAATCAAGACACCAAATAGTTATTTTGTCATTGAACAAAGTTTTAGAGAATATTGAAGTGAATATGGTACTAAAACGATGTGTGTGAGTAATGAAGGAATATAACTGCATGTTCTTTATGAAATGTAGTCTGAAGGAAACTGAATAATACCAGACCACCGTCAAAAAAATCCTACCTGCAGCTAAATAGTTCTGTGTAGGAGTGGCAATACAGTAACTGGTAGGAGGAAAAAAACTTTTATTGCCAAGGATGATCCTAGTTGAGTTCTGCTTGTATTAATTTTCCTTCCAGTGTGTTTTTGCTCTGCACCAGTCTAATAATAGAGGCAAAATCTCACCTTACTAGAATAACACTGGATCAGAATAACTATGTTTACCCAGTGCGCTATGTCTGCGTATGTTTAGATACCTTCAAAAGGTAGGCATTCATACAGATTTTGCTTGTAGTGAGCTGAAGTTAAAGAAAATGCCTTACTAGAAATGGTTTATCAGACTTGAACATCTCCTTTTTTTCAGTTTTCCCTGTTTCAAAAATGATGAAATAATGATTGTCATAAGTCAAAGGAAATTAAGGTATGATGGTTTGCAGTTTGAAATAGTAATGTGGCCGTCTGTAATGGGGCCTGAAAGAAGTTTCATTGCACAACAAATCAAAATAGTACAATGAAAATGTAAAATGAGTTGCATTAGGAGAATGCACTACTTTCTACCTAAGTAGCTTTTGCCAAATGCGATCCACTAAGCGGAGCGTACCATAGTGCTGTCACCCTGCTGTCTGCGTGCTGCAAGCATCTTCACTGTTGGCACAGCTTCTGTGACTAGAAACACTGTCAATATACAGTCACAAGCCTGTTATATTTATATTTCTGTGTTGCCTGCCTCTCTTTTCTTCCCCTTTCTTGACATTTTCTGTACCTCATAGCTGATGTGCCAGCCTTGCCATTCTCTAAAGGTCTCAAAGGATCCCTTGTTTCTCCATGCTTTCACTCTCTGCCACTTCTCGTTTACTTAACCGTGTGCATATTAGACTCTGGAATGATGTTGGGTCCAGACATGAGCTGGGGAGTATGTCACTTGTGCTGCCGCCCTCTCATTTACTCCCACCTTTCTGTTTGTATGCTGTTACACTTCTGCAGTCCAAGATTCTGATTCACTGATCACACCTACGTCTTAGCAAAACATGGTTTGTTTCAGAAGGCGACTTTGTCTAACATTACTTCCTGCTTCCAAAAGTTTTATTTGAAATTCCCTTTCCAGCCACAAGTAGTTACCTGTCATTTGAAGGAAAAAGAAAAAAAAATAAAAAAAAGAGCTTTGAATAAGATCCTGACTGAGACCCTCTAAAGGCAACTAATTTTTGGTAAGGTTTCCTTTCTTAAACTAGGCAGGTTGAACAACAGCTATCAAGTAGAAATTGTTTAGATAAATGGAGCTGGAAAAAAATGAACAATTAGGTGACTCATGAGAAACTGTCACAGATGTTAGTGTAACCATAGCACCAAGTCTTGCTGAAGTACTCAAATAATAAAGTTTTTTTTAATGAAAAAGATATGCAAATGTATGTTTGTATACATCTTTATATATGTATTTGTAAGGTCTGTTACATTTCTGTATATACGCATGTGTGTGTATTTTAATGAAAAAATATGCAAAAGCAGGTATCAATAGATTTATGGTAATGTAGTAGACCTTAGACTTTGTCTAAACTGGAACCTTAAAAATAAGTAGCACTCCCCTGTGTTACATGATAACAATGATTTGTACATTAACCTGACCAAAGGACACTGAACAATTGACAAATTTGTATTGCCCTTTTAAAAGTAAATCAGAAATGCTTTGTGACATATTTATTACAAATGGCATTTCAATTGATTAAGGTGAGCAGAGCTGGGCACTTGAGAATTCTGCACTTATTTGGCTGACACATTGCTCCAAACAAGTAAGAGCTCTTCATTATTACTTTTTCTATTCTTCTCATGTCACTATGGTAATTGCAGTGCAGTGGTTGCTATAGCAAAAATGATTAATCCTCCGTTGTTGTTATCTGTATGCCAGCAGAGGCTTTTTATAAGGTCTGCTTGTACTGTCTTTAGAGGAAATCATAGATGTTGGCTAGAATTTTGATAAAAAATTGCAGTTATAGTTTTAAGAATTGCCACTTAAAAAAGTGGAACATTTTGTATTTGTTAAAGAAATTTAAGGATTTCAGTGGGACATTCTACTAAGGTTTTTTTAGTAACAAGATGAATGTGAACCATATTTTGGACACGCAAACCTGCTATTTTCTTGCTACA
This sequence comes from Anarhynchus alexandrinus, assembly GCA_008711295.1. Lineage (NCBI taxonomy): Eukaryota > Metazoa > Chordata > Aves > Charadriiformes > Charadriidae > Anarhynchus > Anarhynchus alexandrinus. The sequence continues at coordinate 331,547 of VUYV01000062.1, read as the reverse complement.
TTGAAGATTAATGAACTATATCTTTAAAGTAGTGACCCAGAAGCAATTAGTATAAAATATTGTGCTGTTTACACAGTCCATTAATTCATTTTTATAGGAAGTTAACGTTATAACTGCTATTCAACTCTGGTTTGTTCATTTGGTTTAGTGGAGATTGATAAATCATCCTTTGTGATATCTGATCTAAGAATGTAAAAGTTTGATTAATCAGTCGCTGATTTTGCTTAGTTTAGGCAAAGAAATTTGTTGCAGCCTGTATGTAAAGAGAATAAGAAATAGCTTTTCAAAATCAAGCTAGATCATACTGTTGATAGTATCCTCGTGTGTAAATACAACATAACTCACTTTCTCAAGGTAGTATTTAGCCAACTCTACCTCAGTTCTTTATCTTTTACTCACCATTTGTTTTCTTAGCTACTGTTGAGTCTACCTGTGTGATCTTCCCTAATTTAGGAAGTCTGTGTTTACTCCTACTATGCAAACTTGCTTACTTTTTGGCAAAGCATGGATTGGTATTTTTAAAGTTCTATCCAAGTCTTTCAGGGACCTGAACTCAAATTTTTTTTCCTGTTTAAAATCCAGTTGTCCAGCTAATAATCCTGAGACAGTCTTCTCCGTTCTTCTCCCCACCATGTAATTGAACTGTTTCGTGTATGTTAACTGCTTGTATGACATATAGTAGAAATTATCTTTTTCCTCGTGGGAAATGATCGTTTATTATTGCCAGTTAATTATGTTTAAACAGGATAACAGAGAGCCTAACCTTTTCAGTGTTTGGGGTTTTTCTCGAGCCATTCATTGTACTGTAAAATGCATTCTGGTGAAAGATATTTGTTTAAAGTAGACTTCGATTATCCTGCAGCTGATGATAACTTAAATGCACTAGTCTTCTGCCTACAGTTGCATTTCAATTTTGTAGCTTTTAGTTTTGTGTATCAACTTTGTTTTTAGCATCTGGATTTCTTTTCGTTTTTTTCCTTCTCTTCAGAATGTTGCATCCTCAGATGTAGTACCTATGTCAAAGGAAAATTTTAATGGTGCATTTCAGTAAATAACCCCTTTATACAGCAATTGGCTTTTGAGCACTGCATTGTGAAAATGTGCTCCTGTAGTCAATAAAAGGATTCTCTAAGAACCTTAAGATGCAGAAAGACAATATTTCTGTTTGAAATGCTCTGCATATGTGGAAAACTGTTCTTATTGTGATCAGTTTGGGTGAAAAGGATATAAAAGCTGATGGAAGTAAAGAATTCTGAGTGACTTTAGATAAGGAAGAAGTTGTTTTGGTAACAGATGCACTTCAGTTAATCTGAAATAGCGGCACATAGAGACATACCAAGTTAATTGGCAATTGTGTATTTGAGTCCATGAAAGTGTAATTAGAGGCTAAATCTGTCCTATTTGTTAATTGGTAACGAGCAATGCTGTTCAGTGATACCTTTTCATTTTAATATTAGTCCTACTTTGACAGTTCTTTCTACAAAAAGATCCTGTATTTTGATGTTTAAGGCTATAGCTGTGTGTTACTCTTTTGCAGTTCCTTTAAGTTAAGAGAAAAAAAAACAAAAACCAACAACAAAAAACCCACACACCAAACTCAAAACCCAACAAGAAAACTGTTTCCCATGGTTTTGCCAAGTTCTATCACATGTGGCTGACGAGTGCTCACATCTCCTTGAAAAAAAAAAATTGATGTTGCTTCATCTTAATTTTTGTCAAATGGGCTTGTACTTTAAGAATTACTTTGCTTTCTTTCCAATAATAAAATTAGAGGAGTGGTGTGCATGCCACTTGCTTATTTATTCTTTGTTGAACAACTTAATCTCCTTAGGATTGAATTCTTCATTGACAGCATTCATGGTTAATGTAACAAGAACTCTCAACCCAAAATTTAGTCACACAAGTGGCTTTCTTTAATTAGTGTTATCCCCTTCATTTGTTAGCATGTGAACATTTGATGCCATACAAGCTTTCTAAATGTGTAACATTAGATAATTCCAAGCTGTGCAGTCAGGCTTGTGTAGTTTCTGTTCTAACAATATGAAATAGTTGGAACTAGTAGTTTTCAGCATAAGCTACAACAGGAATTTCAGTGCTACTTCTTGTTTAGTGTGCAGGGGGGGGTCTCATTTTGTATTTAATCTAATTTCTTTTTCCTGCTTGGATTCCAGTTAGTACCTTTGATATAGTCTTTCAATTTAAGATGGAAGACCGCGCTGTTGGATCAGACGCAGCCTGGAAGTCTCTTTGTGCAGTTTGCTGGCATGCTGTGTTTAAATGCTTTTCTTGCAGTGGAGGTGTGAATATGGATTCTTTGGAAGGATATAGACAGACTCAGTCAGAATTGATTTAGTGTGAAGAAGAGTGTTCTAAGGGTTTCTTTAATGTCCACAGAACTTTCAATCATCTGTAAAAGCTCTTTGCATCTGATTTTTGAAGTTGTGATTCACACTTTCTAAAAGCAGCTGACACTGATTCTTTTAATAATGCGTTGTTGCCTTAGTAATTTATGATAATTGTCTCTGTCATGACCATCTCGTTGAACACCTAAAGGCAGAGAGTGACAAAATAATTCTAAAATTTGTTTTCTGAGGTAATAAAATGATAAGATAATCGTCTTTCAAACAAACCTTTCTTTTGTTTGAATATCAAACTCAGTTGTACTGGTTGGAGTCGTCTTGCCAGCCCCAGAAGGGTATTGTTTTGAGCACTACCATAACAGGGCTTTTTCCTCCTTGTTTTCTTACTATTCTTTAGAACTTAAAAGGAATGGCTCATGACAAAGGAGAATGAGAACTGTGCAAAGCCATGAGGGAGAGATGTGAGCAAGCTGTATGTATGGTGAAATAAAAAGCATATGAAGCTCCGTTAGGATGTATTGTATTAAACAAGAGATGCCTTATACTTATTTGGACTTTAAATCAACAGCAGAGGAAAAACTTCTTGGGTTTTATTGTACTATATTGAGGACATTTTTTTTGTTATCTTTTTGAAGGGACCTGGGAAAACTGCACGGACAGAAGGTCTGTAATAATACAGGGACCATAGCTAGTTTAAAAAGTGTATTCTCAAGAGAGAACAGGAGGTTCTCAAGGCATCGGACTTTGTGGTATATGAAGTGTCTTGCTTTTACACAGCATCAGGTTCAGAATTATGGAAGCTGGGCTGTTCTTGCTGTCTTAGCCTCCATAGTTAGCTTATTTTTATTTGCCAGAAAACAACTTATTTTTATTTAACACAATTGTAACAAGTTATAATAATCTGTCCGTCATCTCAAAAAAAAGAAGTTGATTCTTTTTTTTGTTTTTAAAGGAGCAGAAGTAAGATTACCCTGAGCAGAACTACATAGTTGTTTAAAGTAAAAAGATTTGGATCATACACCCACCAAAAGCTGTTTTGCTCATCATAGTTTACTTTATCTTGCTGTAGTACAAACCAGTTTTGAATTGAATGGTCATGGTACTTGTCTTTTCCCCAGGTGCTGTTTTGCTTTCAAAGCCCATGTTGGAAAGTACATTGTACAAGCGTGTGCAATGAATCTAATAACCCTTGAACTGAGTTGCACAATAGCACTTTTCTGACACCTTTTTCTATGTTTTTAAAGGAATTTGAAGATTTGGATTGAGTATTTTTTGCCTATGTTTATTCATGCTAAGTAAATTATATGCATGTTTGCTTTAAAAGCATATCACTGATACATTTTGGTTTGGGAAGTTCACTATGTAACTTTTTTTCTTAAAGTGTGAAAGAACTGCAAAATACAATATCAGTCTTAAAAAAAAAAAAAAACAAACGAAAAACAACACAAAAAACAATTTGGTAGTGGAGGTTTTGTCTTTTCTCTGTTGTAGGGCTTGCTGCCTATTTGCCTATTCAGCCCAGTTACTTTATATATATTTCTCTTTAATTATAGATAGATGTAGGTAATAAGTTATCAGACAGAACTGAGTTCCTCCCCATCACAAAAGATCTATGCCAATGTGAGGTGTTAATCCAGTTGTTTTTAATTGAAAGGGCTAAAACCTAATAGACCTGCTACAGCAATTTCTTAACTGTCAGAGTTGAAACTACACAAACTCTAGTGTCACCATTAAGAATTATCAGACAGCACATCTACATGTTGATGTGCAATTCAGTGAGAGGCTGGGACCTCAGGGTCAATGAATTTCTCGGAGTAACCACTGAGACACCTTTTGCAATTTGTGCATTTGTTTTAAAATGTGTACATTAGCATTGCATTTTGAACATAGAACACTTTTTAATAACGTTATGTTGCTCTTAATCTGATTTAGAAGGTTTTTTTCTGCTCTCCCACTCAAATTTATTTTTAGAATAGATTGAAAAGATTTGAATATTTTGAATATGTTTATTGCAAGTGAGAATGTTCAAAATCAATGTTCAAGCTTCAGCTGCCAGTAACTTTTCCTCATACAACCTCTCTTTATGAGGTGTGCTCCCAGTGATCTGTACAATCTGTATCTTTGGGGTTACTCTTGTTCTGGATGGGATTGCTAGCACTTTGCAGACGTGGACAAAATGTTGGAAGGCTTTCTGTCCCTGGCTTTTCTTGGAAATACAGTGAACAGGCAGTAAGTAATGATTCTCACATGATTCCTAGATGGCATAAGACTGCTAATTTTGTCTTTACGTATTTTGACATAAGTACAGACTTGCGGCTGATAAGTACGTGGGATTACTCTTTTTCTAGCCTTTTCCACTGCCTATAAAACTTGATCTTTATTAACCATGTAGTTCCTTAGTATCACAGTCAAGCCAGAATCATGTGTTGAGAACATGCTAAACAGTTGAGTTTTTATTTGTATGTCAAACATGCTTTAAGTTGAGCAGTGCTAGCAAAGGACTTGTGGATTCTAGAGTATGTTTTGCCACATCTAGTGCTACAAATTGTGTTGAAATTACAAGTAAGGATAACCTTGATTTCCAGCAATTTGAAATGAGATTAAAATCCATACAGTAATAGCAAGATAGACTAATAGATGCTAGGAGCTGATTGAAGACTACAGAGGATCTCTAGATCTACGTAGACTTCCTAGGTAGACCTAGGCTGAAATAGATTATTAAAGACATGTCATGCAAGGTATTTTTTTAAAATCTGAAACTAGTGCAGCTTATTTCAGCTGGTCTGATGGGTTCATCCAGCCTTTGTCACCAATGCATGTTTTGTCACCTATGAATACCTAATTGCACTAGAGGAAATGTGCTAATGATACTCCTTTTTACTTTCTGACTTCTTCCTCCTTTGTGGCAGAATTTCCTAAAATTTAAGAATGTTTATTTAAATTGAGATTGAAATCGAGCATGAAGATGAGATAAGTTAGCATTGTAGGTCCAAGGTGAGCTTGTTGTTAGAGCGATTGAGTTCTGTGAGCAACTGCTGGGGTTATTTTGTGTAGTCTTCAAGATCAGTAGATTTGTGCCAAAGGTTTATATTTCAGTGGGATTCCCAAGGTGGGAATCACAGAAGGACTAGGAATAAATTATTTTCTTTCAAAGCTGAAAAAGCTGCTGTATCAATTTGTTGGTTTCACGTATTACCTTTGAAAAACCTTCAGAAATACAGGAAACGCTGTATTTCTAGTTATTAAAAATGAGGACAGTTTAAAATGGTAAGGGATAGTGAAACAGATTCTGCTTTAGCTTTGTGCTTAGGGCTGTTCTGTTGGGGAGGGTTTTTTCCTTCTTGGGCTTTCTGAACAAAGATTGATGCAAGATTTGTAGTTAAAGAAATTATTCTGCAGTTTTAGCAAATATTCTAAGTCTTATTCCTCTTTATTTTTGTCAAAAACGATAACTGCTGCAGTTGATTTATAAAATGTTACCACTTTTTACAATCTCTGATTTTTCTTCTAAAAATTGCTTTTGATCAAATAACCTCAACAGTAAAAGATGGATCTGTACATCGTGAGATGTGCATTAGAAATAAAAACTAGAGAAGAATTAGGAGATAATAGTATGATAAAGATGAAGAATGTTAGGCTTTCCTTCTTTTGATTGCTACTTTTCTGTAATACAGTATTTAACTAATTGTGGGTTTTCTTAAACTACTCTGCTATGTCTCAGAAGATATTCTTGTTTCATTGATGTACTATTTCCAGCTACATTCTCATTGTTGGTGCTTCACTTGATGTCTTTTAAGTTTAAAATTTCTTTTGCCTGCTCTACAGCATGAATATCTACCCTTTCTTTTAGACGAAACATGCGAACAGTTATGCCTATTGTCATGTGCACCATAAATGTTACGAATGTTTGTTGGAAAGTTAGATGCTTTAATTATTCCAGCTTTCTTTCATTATATTCTTCTTGGTCATTCTATTAGTAGTAATGGGCACAATTCTCATTTACAGTATATAAAACACATTAACTTTTAATTATGTCTAAATAAATACCTAATTTTCAAAAATAATCTTTTTCTATGTATTGAGCATATAATAGTTAAAATACTTTCAGCTGTACTTTAATCACCCAGTATGACAGATAAATGTCAGGAGGTAATTTCTGTGTAAATCAGGTAGCACGTGAAAAGCAACATGAGTTATTTATTATTTTTTTTAAAGTGAATACAAAATGCATGCAAAACTATACAGTTAGGAGCCACCACACAAAGATGTTTTAAAGGAGGTGCTTTTATTTAGATTCTGCTTTCTAATACCTGCTTTTGAAGCTAATAGTTTTTCTATGCCTCAACTGCGTAGGCAGTTCTGCAACATGATAAACACTTATGAATGGTCCACTTATGTGGTCCAAGCTTATCCTTTCCTTTCCTTGCTCCTGTATTTCTACTCTCACCAATATGTGGGTGCGAATTCTTACCTGATTCCACAGTGAGCCATTCTAGAGCTAAATCAGCTGATTTAGCATGCAGTTCTGAGGAGGAGGGAAGGAAATGGAAGTGCTTTTAGACCGCTCAGTATCCTCAATCACCTCACCATGTGGTCACCTCTAGTTGAACCCCACAGCCTACATCACTTCAGAATAAAAGTGTCATACTGTAAAGCCATAGTTTTGTACAGCCATATAAAATGGATTTTATGAAATTACTAATTCTTGAAATACTAACTGATTTAAGGAATTGGAAATTTACAACACCACACAAACTTAGCTTAAAATTTAGTTTCAGACATCTATACTTAAGACAAATGTAATTATACTAACTTACTGGACTAATATGTTCATATCTCATTTCTTTGTCACCTTTAAATTCAGCTGAGCACCAAGGGGGGGGGGGCGGACACGGACGATGACAAAACCACAACACACAAACACCACAACAACCAAAAAAACCCAGTCCAGTGTTCATAAGGTAGATATCTCTATCTGAAAAACTTTTGGAGGGTGGATACAGCAATAATTGGAGATCTAGGTGAGCTTAAAAATGTCCCCTCAGTCTTCAGGATTTTTCTTGACAAAATTTATTTTAAAAAACACCTTTTTGCTTAAAACTATGCTATAAATTTCCAACAGATTTTTCTCTTGCAAATTTATTTTTTAACTATTGGATTCTTAAATATATGTTACACAGAATTGAGGAGAAATTACAACTGAAAGCACATATAACAAAAGTTGCATAAATGGACCTGTAGGTTCTGGCCAAAGGAATTGGGGAAACTGTGTCCTCATATGGAATTTGTACCATATTATTTTCAATTGCAGAGGCAAAAGTGTTGTGTTTGATGCATATTTACCTTCTGTTCATTCTTTGATTGTATGGAATTATTTTAATCAAGTCTTACTCTTAAACTTGTAAGTTATCTAGAATACTTGCATCTGCAAGGTGGTGGCTTCTTACCTAATTATGTGAAAGTTCCATTGTTTTTACTGCCCCATAGTTTCATTATTCTTCAAAGCTATGTAGGTTGTTCCTGTCAATATACTGCAGTATTACTGAACATTAATTACCAAGACTATCAAACTGAGTTATCAGCATAACAAGATGAATGTTTGCAATTTAAGTAGAATCAAATATTTTATATTCTCCTCTGCTCCATAGCATAATTTAAAATGAGAACATCCTTGTCCTTGTCCCTTTCTAACAAAGAGCAAGAAGAGTTAGTATTTGAAGGTTCTTTGTCCTCATGTGTTATTGAAAGTCTTCTAAAATTACTTCAGACTGAAACTTCTGTAGAAATGTGTTTAAAAGATTAGGGTTTAATTTAAATTTTACATTCCACACAACACTGACTTCTCTGCAACTTAATTCTGTTCTAGCAAACCCTTCAATATTTCCATAGTCTATATTTTGCAAATTAAACAGGTTTCTCCCATTTAAAGTTTAGGAAAAGCCTGCACTCTAAACAGTATTTTATTCTAGTTCATGTAAGCATAAATTAAAGTGAGTAACATGTTTTGTTTTAATTGTTGTTCTTGAATGCTGCAGAAGGAAAAGAAACAGCTTCAAAAGTTGGTGCTGATTTCGGACTGGTCAAATTCAATAGTTGCTACGTTAATTTCTCTATTCAGTGGTAATTTCCTTTCTTATCTCTTTGGATGCAAATTTACTGGATTTCTATCACCTAGGCTACTCAGCATCCTAAATTGTCTATCCTTGATAACAGAGCTGCTGTGATTTGCAAGGGGTTTAGTGGTGAGGTAAAATAATTCATGAGGCAGATGGGATGTAGGAAGCCACTAAAGGTGACTGCTTGACTTTATCACTTGGAGATATTTGGGGAAGTTTGGTATTTTCATCACTCCTCCTCCCCCTTATAACCTTACTTTTCATCTCCCAAGTTCCTTATGTAATAAGGGTAGGACCTAGAAAATTTAACTCTGCACAGATATATATATATATATATATATAGACACACTAAAGAAGGTTCAGCTTCATAGAAATATAATTTGGCAGGCTGAGAAAGCATTTCTTCTAGGACAGGTAAAGTATGACAGAACATTTAGGCTGTGGTCAGTAGTATATTGGGAAACGAATAAGGCATACGGTGACTTTGGCAGATGATCTATTTTTTGCATATTAACTAAAGAGATTTCGTCAGGCAATTTACAAAATCCACTTAAAATATTAATACCAAGCTCCTCAGAACTGTGTGGGCTAAGGGGCAATTTGAAAAGACGAGGTTTTTTTATTGCAGTCTGAGCTTTGATTTCATAGCCTGGGAAAGCAGATTCCCTGAAATTTTCCTGGTCTGAGGCATACCATCTCTCTAGCAAGTAAGGTTTGGTTCTAATCAGGACTTGCGGCAGTAGTCATTAATGCAACAATTCTAGCTGCTGCTTTTTGGCTGCTTACATTCAACTACTCTGTTCTTCCTTCTCAGCCCATGCAAGGTAACTCAGCTCTTAGTAGGAGGGCAGTGTATTTCTCGTATGCTAGGCAGGGCTGCAAGGTTAAAATATGAACATAGGGACTTCTCCTGGAGTAGATAATGAGCAGNCCCCCCCCCTCCCCCCCCTGTTATATGCACTGTGTGTCAGAATTCTAGATACAAATAGGCAGTGCTTGTTTAAACCTTAAAGGGTTCTTATTCTACTAAAGGCTTTGGAAATACATGGATTAACGGTGCTTGAAGAACATTTTTGAAAACTTGTAAATTACTCAGGTTTGCCTAATTCTATAAGCCTGGAATTTATTAGCTATTGTGTTTGTCAATTTTCGGTGTTGTATCTCGCAATATAGGTTAGCATACAACATGGGAACTTATGACTCTTCTTAAAGTCTTGCTGACAGCACAGGAGTTTAAAACTAGTTTAGGCAATTAAGTTTGTATGGGAGATTTGTGATGGTAGATTTATATAAAAGGTAATTTTTTTCCAAACTAAACACGGGGATTGAGTAAATTACTAAGCATTTATTCTTCTAAATATATCACATCAGATCAGAAGTAAAAGTGAACACATCATGATAAGAAGTAACTTTCTCTATATTATGGGTCAAGATGAAAATGCATCAACAAAGACAATCTTCAAACAAAGACCCAGATTAGATGATTAAGTTAAGCATTTTGAAAAGGTCTAGTTTATTTTATGTAATTTTTCATATTTAAAAAAATACTAGATTATTTACAGCTGATTATCTCTTGCAAACAGGGTTTCTGATTTTGCAATACAAAGCTGACAGTCTTTTTTTCTCTTTGACAGATGGGGATGGACAAAGTGAACATTTAGTACCAGTCTGTGAAGATACAACATGTCAAAAAAGTGCCATCTACTTAACTAAGCTAGGATTGGATCAGGTATTGTGAGTTTGGAATTGCAAAGACAAAGGAACATACTGCGCTTTATGAAATAGGAACATGATTTTTCAGGGAAGGGAAATGAAACTTCCTCACCTGTAATTATTGCACATAAGAGACTTTTATTTATTTACTTATTTATTACCTATCTAAAAAAATATGGGTTTGGTGGCAGAGGTTGCATGCCTAGAATTCTAAATAATGGATAATTCTACTAAAGAAAATTATGGATGGTTCTGATGAGTCACTTTCTTGATTGTGTAACACTGCATTCTAAGTACCAAAACTGCTCTAGCATGGCATGACAAACAAGGTTTGTGTTAAGAGTTTGAAACAGATCTAATTAATTCAAATAAGCTTCTTCAGTTTAAGTTAGGGAGTTATTTTATAGTTAAATATATATATATATATATGCACATCCACTTACATACACACATATCAAGTTGAACCAGCCCACACCTCTTACCACTTATTTCTACTGTGTCTTTGATTGTTAACTGATTTAGTAAATTCCCAAATAGTATACAAAGACTTCCTTAGGCTACATATCTTCAGGGTTGCTATTTCAGCTTTCTTTGTTCATGACATTACTTGTTTTGAGAGACGTGGTCATAATTCATGTCATAGATTACTATGTATTCTTTTCTTTTAGAATGTGGGCTATTCTGTTTTAAGTATTAACAGTTCCCTGCTTTATAATAAAGTTACAACTTACAATAAATTAATGTTTGTTTGATGCCTTAATAAATGTTTTTACTAAATTCATATTCAGCAATGTGAACTTAAAGGCCAAGGTGACCTATAAAGTACTTATAGCTGACAGCAAACCCCACTGTAGTGTACTTACAGAAATTTGTAGTGTATGTCAAACATGTTTTCTAATCAGGTTATGAATTACCAAGTATTCCCTTACTGACAAAATAAAAGTACTTTTTTGTGTGTGTAAGTAGTACCCTCTCTGATCTATATTTCAGAATTTATAGGTGAATGAACTGTTTGCTTAAGGAACAGTACATATTTTGATAAGGAGCTTCTTGTTACAGTCCAGCCCAAGTTTATAGTGTAGATTTTCTCATTTAAAGAATCGGAATTTCTAGACAGGCAGGCTTTCCCACTAGTGAGAAAATTACTCTGTATTGGAAAGGAAAGCATGCAGTTACTAGTCAGTTAAGAAAGTATAGCCAGGATGGAATATATCATCAGTGTAAGAAAGAGTAAATAACTCTAAATTTGGTAATGTATCTCTTTCAGCCTTCTAATCTTGGCATCTCTTTTCTTAGAAATGCATGTTTTCCTGTGCATGCTGCGTTTGGTTGTTTGTGGGTTGTTTTGTGTTTTTGTTGCTGCTGTTGGTTTTTTTAACATTAATTCCCTGCGAACACCAAATAGAGGCAATGGATTATAGTGTTGCTGGATACACAGTGTTACAGTAGAGTTTGATTTACAGGTCATAGCCTTTGTATAAAGCAAGTAGATGCTCAGTTCGTGATATTTGCATTGCTTTCTGGTCAAAGGGGAGAACACGGACTTTTGATGAGCGTGTTACACTGATTATACTACCGTAATGGGCTGCTTACATTTCACTGTTGAGTAGTTGGTGTGTTCTTATGTCAAAAAACAACTGGTCTTTAGCTCTAAACTTCGTTCCTTACTCTTGATAATATAAGAAGTAAAAGACATTTGAGTTTTTCTGCTCAAGTAAATTTGAGACAAATATTCTCAATGAAAGAAATTTCACTGTAGAAAATCACCCACACACAAACAGCATGTACTATTGAGAGATACAAAGCTGTTACTGAGAGTAGCGGATGACTGGGCAGCGTGCTAAAGAAAAGTTATATATCTGTTGTTTGCGGTACATTTCTAGAAGGAAGTGATGCAGTAGTGGCAGAGGAAGGTGTGGGTCACTTTGCTTAGTATCAGCATTTTTCCCAAGTGGAGTTTTTTGTTGTAGCCTGCTCTGAAGTAACATTGCATGTAGACAGTTTTCCTGTTCCTTCATTATTTCATTTTTTTTTGGTAGAGGTCAACTATTTAATTACAAATACATCAGATTTTTAACATACTACTTTCGATACTCATCAGAATATTTAATTTTTTTTAACTTAATTTAGCAATTTCACTGTGAAATTTCAATTTTAAAATAATTTACAAGATAATGACGTTTCAGTTAAAAATTAGCAGCCAAATATTGACATTTTATTTTTAAAAGTGAAGAATCCAATGAATTCTCATCCTGCTAGAAAAAAAAGATTAAAAAGTATGAAGAGTTATCTAGAAACTTTAAAGCAAATTTATCTGCATATTTTTAGAATTACTTTTTAATTAAAAATGACTATCAAATGGCATGCAATAATGACTTGTTCTGGCCTAACCTTTTTAAAGATTTTTATGTAGAATACTCTTTTCTTGCACTCTTAGACTCATCTAGAGGTGATGGAGCTTTTTCTTCTAAAGCATTTTATCTTTTCCAGTCTGAAACAGTGGAAAATGTCAGTATCTTCATTCATATGTCTGCAGTTTTTCCCATGTGTTGCATGTTTCCTTCGGGTAGAAATCTCTTCAAACATGTTACTTCCCATATTTATTTGGAAGTGAAATGTGTTAATTTCATTGAATTTGGTCACTGTGAGATCAGATGACCCCAACTTCCGAGCTTTGACTAAGTAAGTTAATCTTCATGAGAAATGCTAAACATAAACTTTGTGGCAACAGACTAGGATCAATTCCTTTTGTTTATTTAATCACTCTGCAATTTGAGGGAAATAACAATGAGTCCTTGTGGTGCAGAATGTGTTTCAACAAGGGGATGGTATCCCCTGTGGAACAGGTAGGTAATCATAGGGAATCTATGGAAAACTGAGAGATTGCAAGTCTACTATAGAAAAAGTACCAAATGCTATATATCCATTATCTCTGTTCAGGTTTTGCTGTAGGTTTTTAAGGTGGGATTTTTTAGTATTAAGAGTGTAGCTAAGAATTCTAGCTTCCCAAATTATTTATTTATTTTTCTAAGAAAGTTACTGATCTCAGATTTGAAAGATGACAAATTAGATGACTGTCTTAGAAAAAATACTTTGCCTACGGTAACTGGACCTGGTTCTGTCCTTCCTGCTTGTTTGTTGTGACATTTGATGAAATCAAATGAAAAACAGTTACCACAGTTCAATGACAGTGTATGATGCCTTGGGATGAAATGCATAGCAATCAGAAATATGCATCTGTAGGATTTGTGGTTCTGAAAGTTATGCTGTGGAGAGGCATGCAATGGCATGTCAGGCTTTGGATTTGTTCTGCTAAGATCTTGTCAGTCTATATCTGTCAGTCTACAGTATATTTCTCATTATGTCTTTGACACAGCTGAATGGCTACTAGAAAGCCAAGCAGATCTAGGAGAATTACTTCAAGGATGGTCTTTCACCATAGGTTTTAATTTATTTAATGATTTAATCTTTATAAGTATTAGAAATATCTCAGATAAATTTTCTGCTTTTGGATGATGGAACAAAAGTAAAGGCCAACAAAAAATTCGTAGGAGTGACTTAAGGAGATACGGACCTACTAAAATTCTAAAAGAATGTGAATGCTTCCATAGCAACAGAAGAATTGCCTTCAGATCTGAAGTAGAATCCCATGCGCTGTTTCAGATTGTGGCAGGTGTTAGGACATCTCAGACTTCTTTTAAATTCACCTGTAGTAGCTACAGACTAATCTGCCCTGATTTAGATCTCTCATCTAGATTTTGAAAATCAGACTGAGTTCTCCCCAAAACTTGTTTTAAAGTCCCTAGTACTGTTAATTGTAGAAACTCAAGATGTAATATCCTTAGAGATGACTAATCTTGCCTTTAATTTTGTCAAGCATTCAGTATGATTTTTCATTTGTTTCCTGAGGCAAACAGTATTATTTCAGCCCCTTCATTTGAGAGTTTCTTTGTGGGTTTGATGATTCTTATAAACTTTCTCTGTACAAAGGAAAGGTTATAGCTTTATTCCTCTTACAAATCTAGCAGCTCTGAAGTAGAACACAGCAGTGCATCCTACAGCAAACCACAGGTCTTTGTGGCATCGTTCTGTAGGCAAGAGAGGTACCAGACAGCATTGATTATCAGCTACAGTTGGTCACTGTTAGTTTTTTCTCATTCCTCTAACTGTTTAAAGGGGGGAGGCGGGTAGATTGCAGCTGCTGTATATTTCATAAATCTCAGATTCTACAAGACCCTCTCATCATTTCTAAGTTGCTTGCTTTTCTCAAAGCAGCTACAGGGCTGTGTGAGCCAAATTACAGCATTGAAAATGCGACTTTTACTGCTTTGGTTACTTCTTTCTCTGTTGTTAAATCAATGTGGGGGATTGTCATCTTCTGGGCTTTGAACAACATAAGTTGGTGGTGTAATGTAAAGGTAATTTACTTAATTCGTTTATGTGCAATAGTGGCTACTCAACTGTGTACAGAATTCAGTTGACCTTCCTATGCACTGAAAGCCTAATGCATCCTGAAATCACTGAATTTATTTTTTATGTGCAGCTGAACTACAGTGCACATGTACAGTAGAGGGGGAGCCCCCAGGGAAGAGGACTTCTGTTGCTGTGTCCAGTTCCTTCGGGCCACTCTTGATACTCATCTTTCTATAGGATGGGGTAGCGTTTGTCACAGAAAGGAGGAGAAACCCTGTCATTTCCAGAAAAGGTATTGGCCAAGAATGGGCTACCAATTTCCAAATGCTTTCTGACTCACATCTGGCTCCCTGCCTGTGTTAGGTGGCCTGGAAGTGGGCAGCTGTCTGGATGGGGTTTTTGTGCTTCATAGGTCTGTAGCCATAGTTTAAAAATTGAGATGTTTTAATCCCACAGTTTTGGCTCAAAGACCTGCTAACAGGCTTTAGAGCGAGAGAACTGCCTTTCCTAATGTATAGAAGAATATGGACTCTGGAAGAAATGAGCCTTTTTTGAGTCGGGGTGAGTGCAACTAGCTTTAAATTTTTCTCAAGTACCCGAGATCTTTTTCAAAATGAAAAAGATGCTGTTTTCACAGGGCAAGAAAGTATTCTCTTCAACTTGCTGAAAAACAAATATTTGAAGTGTTTGAAAACAATTTTTCAAGCCCTTAAGGATATTTTTCTTATTTTAGCCTACAAAATCATTAATTGAAAAAGTAAAAATATGTATATAAATCTTTTAAATAATTCTATTACTGGTGCTATGCAATGGAAATTAACAGAAAGAGAAGAAGTAAACCTTTGATTTCTCTGAATATTATTTGTTCATTTAAATTTTTTTTAGATACATTCATCCCATTTTTCAATCTGCTTTTTCATCTGAGCTAGGTAACAGAAATCATATGATCAGAAAACTGCAAATAAACCCACCTATTTCTATCTTAGAGTAAAAGAAAAAGAATTAGTTTTAGTCTTTTTCCTAATAAAATAGTAACAGCAAACATGAAGCTTAAAGTAATTGTCTGGATTATCAAATACAAAAGAAGTAAGAGATTTATATTATTGTCTAACCTATTTTCATTTTTTGATTCTGTACTAAAGTGTAGGTCCTGAGGCACATGCACAATTAATCTTGCATTACATTACGCAATACTGCCATTTATGATAGAAATACACAGAATGGGTTTCACCAAAAACGTGGATTACTGTGAATTTAAACTCAAAGTAAGTTACGTATGGTGCTAGAATGTGCTCTGCTTACACATTGAACAAGACTGATGTTTTTGAAATGTTCTATAACTGCTGTTATAAAAGGGCCCACAACTTGTTCAGTGGGATGGATGAATCTTACTCTGTAGCATGCACAGTGAGGATGCTTGGTAGCAATAGGTGAGGTTTCTGTTTTGCTCACCTATTGTTTTATATCTCTGCATTTCATTGTAGACCTTATGATTGTAAAATTGCTTTCTATGAATCATTCTTTCAGTAGAGTAAAAACAGACTATGCATTTGGATTTGTGCCTAAAAATTCATTTGTAATTTTGTTTCTTTAAAATAGTGTTGTTATACATGGGAACATTTAGAAAGTATATGATGGATATAATTGGATTTCATTGCAATGACTGTGTGAATGATACCGTGTAAAGTAAAAACTATATTATATTTCATGGTTCTGACTTCAATCAGTGGTTTTCAAAATTACAGTATTTTGCAACAATATTGTTTCATCTGTCTTCTGCATGACAAATAAGTGCTAAGAAATGTAACCCTTTGAAAAATTACCCTCAGGAAGTCTTTTTCTTACTTTCTGTTTCTTAGATTTTTCCAAACGTTCAGCAGCTAACAATAACTAAATAGGCACTCATATGTTGGGGGGAGTGGGGTCAAAGTATGTTTTGTTTCAACTTTGAGTTTTTATCAAGTGTTGTAGACCATGGTTGCAGTTCAGATGTCGTCACTTACACAGGCAGACATGCACTTAAGTATACGCAGTGTCTGGCAGAACTGTTCCAGGCTTCTAAGCTG
Source organism: Anarhynchus alexandrinus (assembly GCA_008711295.1). Taxonomy (NCBI): domain Eukaryota; kingdom Metazoa; phylum Chordata; class Aves; order Charadriiformes; family Charadriidae; genus Anarhynchus; species Anarhynchus alexandrinus. The sequence continues at coordinate 314,879 of VUYV01000062.1, read as the reverse complement.
TCTGTGGTATCCAAACAAAGCTGACCCCAGTGCCCTTTTTAATAATTTTGAGGGTCTCTTTAATATGTACGTGGTTGGTTGTAATCTCAAGGGACCAGGCCAAGTGTTGCACGCAATTGCCATGTGGTAGGAATGTGGCTTGCTGGACTGTTAGTGAGGGAGTCTCTCCACAGCAGGAAATGATGCTGTCAGGGATCTCATTCTGGTTCTTGAAATAGCTAAATTTGGGCTTGGATGAGGGACATTTAAGATGCTGTTAAAGTGCTTTTGATGTTGGTGATAGTAATTCTTTAAGATGGCACCCTTCTGTCCTTTTGAAGGCATTGTCAGTTAGTTGACATATAAATTACTTCTGGCTTTAAAAATGGCACTGAATTTTTCTGTAGCATTGAAATGTTAACCCTGGTACTTCAGCTTCATACCAACTTGTGAAATTACTTTGATTTTAATTAAGATAAATTCCTATTTAGCACCTCTGCAGCACTTTGGAAAGTAAGTGCAGTTACGTTCTTTTTCTTGTCCTGGAGAAATTATACTTTGCATTTCTTTTGTACTTTCAATTTGATACTGTAATCTTAATTGCTTATCAAATAGTTCAGTATCTGCTACTGCCAGGGAGATAGGAGGGGAATTGAAGCTCTTGAACTTCTAAATATCCATGAATAATAGAATCATTCAAGCTGAAATGAACTGTAGGAGATCGAGCGTCCTGCTTTTAAGCAGGGTCAACACTGAATTCAGACCACGTTGTTTAGAGCTTTGTTGAGTCAAACTTTGAAAACCCCCAAGGACAAAGATTCTGCAACTTCTCTGGGCCTCTTTCCTAGTTTAATTACATTATCATAGTGAGTTTTTCTTTGTCTGTTTATCTCTGGTTGGAACCTCCCTTGTGTCAGTCTGTGACCATTGTCTCTTGTTCTTCTGCCGCGTATCTCAGTAGAGCGCCTGGCTCCATCTTCTCAGTTATCTCCTTGGCCCCAATTAGGTCCTCCCTAAATCTTCTGTTCTGCAGGCTGAATAAGTTCTGTGCCCTCAGCGTGTCCTTTGCGTAAATATTCAATGCCTGACTATCTTGGTGACCATTCTCTTAAACACACTCAATATTCTCAAATCTTTCTTGAACCATGGGGCACGAAACTGGGCACAGGATCCACATACAGACTAACAAGTGCTGAATAAAGGGAAATAATCACTCACCTCCATCAGCAGGAGCATAGGCAGCAGTTAGAGTGCAGTATGCTGTTTGCTGTCATAGCTGCCATACTCAGCTTTAGCTTATTGTCAACCAGGACCCACGCATCTTTTTATGGTATTTTTATGGTATGCAGAGGTTTACTCCCCTGTGCTGGACTTTCTTTGCTGATTGTTCTGAGGTCCCTTTTTGCCCAATCCTGCCCTTCTAGGTCCCCTCTGAATGGCCATCCTGTCCTGAAGCACATTGATTGTAACCCCCAATTTGGTGTTGCTCACAAATTTAATGAGGGTTCATCCCTCCTCCAGCTTTAATGCTGCCTATTGCTTGCAATTTCAAGAAAAACAAGAGAGACTCGGGATCTCAAGGCTCTGATGGTTTGAGCTTACCTACATTTAAGGATTAGTACAGATTCCAGGCAAGCCAGAATTTCAGTGAAGTTGTTCCTGAATATCTCCATACACGGGACACATTCCAAAACAAGTCCTTTATACTTACAACCTTACCTATTTTTTTCTGTTCTGGAGTAATTTAGTGCACAGAAAAGAATTCAAATTAATTTTCTCATTTGGTGGCAGTCTTAGGAAATAATCCTTATTTCCTCTTTGGAAATTTGTAAATGGTTAAGAATCCTGATGCAGTGAAGAAATGTCAGCTGTTTTAAATAGAATTAGGTTGTTTAAATTAATAAAATGGATTTCTTTACCTAGCGGTTCTGTTTGTTTGTTTTTTTTGCAGTGGATTCCAGTCTTGCAAGACTTCAGAAATAAAGACACACTCTGGGGCTTTGTACCATATCAAAATGACAAATCTTCAACAGAAATTTCATTTCCAATTACGCTTCATATTGGAGATTACAATATGGATGGCTACCCAGATGCTCTTGCTATACTAAAGAACACATCTGGAAGGTAGAGTATATGTAAACCTAGAAATAAAGACTATCATAAAATCGATGTTCAGTCATCAGTCATACAAATTACTCATTTTAGTGCATCTCGTTCATTTTATCAAGTGAACAAGACACTTGATCTCTGCTAAATGTTTTCCTTTTACAAAGGTATGCATTTACATGGTATATTCAGAATGCATAATTGTATAGGCTCTTGGTGGGGAATTGCACAGGGGAGTGGAATACGAAGTACCATTTTAAGCGCTCCTCTTGGATCACGGGAGCTGATTATTTCTCGCTTTCCTTTCACAAATCATCTCCTGTAAAATCCTGACTTCAGCTTTCAGTGTTGGCTAGTAACACCAGGCAGCTGAGAGCTGGGGAACCTGTTCTGTGCTGGCACAAGGAGTGAACACTGACTAGTGACTCTGCTGAAAAATGCAAGTGTTTTGCCCCTTTTGAGAACCAGGAATTTCAGTTACACCTAATAATTTACCAGTGATTTTTATATTGTCCAAATTTAACAGAAATAAATAAATCCCCCCCTCTTAAAAAAAAAAAGCTTCTAACCTTTCCTATTAAATTTGTCGGTGTAGTCTTTCTTGTCATTTTTTTTTACCTTCATTACTTGCTTGCCTAATACTTTGTATTGCTACCATCTGGTGTTAGGTGGGAGAGGGCATGTAGTGATGCTTAGAGGGAGACTATTGTACATTGAGGAGTTAGTGATCCACATAACAGGTGACCTGAGTAGGTGCATGCCTGTGCTGTTCTGCACATATCACTTGGCTGCAGGATAAACTTAGCCAGCTAATCGTAACGGAGAAGCCTGTAGGCAGCTTGCATTTGGCACCTGGTGATGATACCACTGGCATGTCCTTGTCTTTACCTTGAAGTGAAGCAGCATGTTTTCGTGTGAACATCCTTGTGCTTGACAGTAGAAATGATGAATAGGCTTGTTTACTTCTAAGAAAAACCTAAAAGAGCTCTAGAGACTATAATGCCAGTGAACCTCACTACAGGCAAGATACGCGCAGCACACTGTGCCCTGGCTACAGGTCGGTCTGATGCTGCACAACTTGGGTTTTCCAGCATGAAGAGATGTAAGGTTATCTATACTATCCCCGTTTTCTTCCTCATGTCATTGCTTGTAAAAGGTTTTCTAATCCATACCTTATGGAGTCTCAACATCTTCCTTACTGGGAATGACAAATACTTGCACTAGTGCATTACAAGGCGAAATAAGTCTCTTACAGGTGTATTTATTATCATCTTCTGTATGGTATTTTGGATGAGCTTGGGTGCAGGTTCATAGTTTGAATCAATACTCAGTAAGGAAAAGAACTGAGGAGCGAGCTCACTTTGCTACTTAAAAGTGTATATAGACAGGATTTAGATGCTGAAGTCAAAGACATCAATTCAGATCATCTAGTGGTTGCCTAAACATGAGTCACCCACTGACATTTTTGTGTCAGAGTTCTTCAGATACTGACACATACCTAAAAATGACCCAGTTTGAAGAGTTACGTACTTGTACTGAGCCTACGTGATGTGATTCAGAGAGAAGGCAGTGAGCAGCTGAGCTCTGTCTCTGTACCTCTGAGCCTTAAAATAACTAGCACAGCAGCTGTTTATATTCAGATATGGCAGAAGAGAAGGAGGTAATGCTGTTACTGCCCAGAACTTGCATAGGCAAAATTAAACCACTCAGGCCCTGAACGTCAGGTTTTTTACTCCATAGCCTTGCTCAGTTGGGAGTTGGCATCTTCTGTTGAGCAGTCATTGAATAACAATTGAAACAGTCTACAGAGCAGATGAGAACCAAAGTCTTACCTCTCCCATAGAAATACCATGACATCTAAACTGTAAAGTTGTTCTTGTCTTTGTTTTTACTGAAGCCCAACAAACCTGGTGCTTTGAGCTGTACTATGTACTTGGCTACCTTCTGGTGTTGTATCCTGATGGCTACTACACTTCAGAAGGACTTACGGAACTTTATGGAGTTCAAAAGTTTATTTGTAATTATTTTAAGATTCTTAGGAGCCTCTTTCCTCTGGCTGATGTGTAATTATGGCAATGTAATATTATGTGAAATATTTAAATAGTTTATAAATTTATCTAATTTATAGTTACTCCTGTAAAAGCCCAGGAAGTTACCTATATCTCATTGCAATGAATAACTGTGATAAACTTTTACCTTTATTCTCCTTGCTTCTGAAATTGTTTATTCACTTGAGTGCATCTTAAAGTTATTTTGAAACTTGACTTCAAAGTTGAGTGACACATTAAGGCACAAGGACTGAAGGTACTGGCAGATGATTTGGCAGGTTATTAAAAGGGAAGTTCAGAGAGCTGAGGAAGTCTGGCAAAAAAAGAGCAAGTAAACTAGGAATTAAGAAATACATTGCATGTTAACACTGTATATTTCCAGCATTTGTAGAAAAGTAATGGAAACAGACTCTGTACTTTGGGATGGGAACAAAAGTCACATTTTTTGCACCCACTATGAAATGTCACTTTCAGAGTATTAATTCATTGTTTCTGAAAGACTTAAGTGAATACTCCCTTTTAAAATGTGTAACTGGGTCATTGAGTCAAGAGAGTTAAGAGTGTGGGAATTAAATTAAAAGCTCCTCTTAAATTAGAGCAAATTAAAATGAAAACCTTATTTAATTGATTTTAAACACTTTTGGATCAAGCTGTTTATTTCTTTTCTCTGAAGCCTTTCATGCTACATCTACAAATCTAATTTCAGTGATTGATTACTGTGATTAAATGATAAAAGCATTTTTGTAAACTCTTGACCTCAATCTGTGCTATAGTCTAGGAAGCCTAGCTTCTAGTTGCTGTAACTTAAAGAAATTAAAGGAGGCAGAAACCATTTTATTAATCTGAAAATATACTGATACGTGATAATGGAAGAATATGATTAAAATCAATTACATGCTTTCATCATAATTCTGGAAAGCACTTTCAGATCACGTCCTTAAAATACCTACAAAACACTGAAGTAAAGACATGATAGGTAGAAATAACTTTGGTTTACTGTCCTTTCAGGTGAGTAAGTCAGGAAAAATGATTAATAGCTTCAAGTATTCTCAGAACTGCCGTGAGACCACACTGTTTCATCTCCTGCCATATCCTTTTGATTTTAAATAAAAGCATGTAATACTCTGACAGCATGGAGACATTCCTTATTAACAACAACAACAACAACAACAAAAAGAATTTGACTTGTGGCTGCAAGTGTGGTGGGGGTTTAAACCCAGAGACTTAATAAATTCCAGCAGGGGAAGATGCTAAATTCACAGTCAATTCTTAGATATTTATCTGTCCAATATGAATTATTCTTTTAACTTCTGACTTGAGTCAAAACCTGCACATCAGAATTCCTGTCCGCAGATTTTTCTTCAGGCTAGATATATACATGATTTTTTCTTCCCTCTAGTTATGACTGAATTAGAAATTGTGTATGTATATAGAATAATAATAGGTAAAGGGATTTTATCAGCAGTTATTCATTGGTCCACCTCTACTTCCTATCTTATCTAAATGTATTCATTTTTTCACATGCTGGTTTTAAATTGACTCTGGTAACATTGAAAGTGTAAGTACCGTATGTGTGTCTATAAACACCTATCTTTCTCCCACCTGATTAGATGAAACAAATTTTGCTTAACCATGTGTTTCCAAATTAGATGCTAATAATTGGCATCTTGCATTGCAAATATGTAATCTAAGGAAGCATGCTTTTATTCAAAGGGAATTTTTTTCACTAATGCCAAGGTTGGAAATACAGTATCTCTCTCTGATGTTGGTGGTAAATACCAGTAAAGACTGAAACTTGGAGATAATAAACAACTGGATATGGACAATTGAATGAAAAACTTTGAGTCTAATACACTTCTAGAAAGTTTTCCAGGTATTCATGCTCAGTTTTAAAATAATGTATAAGTATTAATCTTTTATATGGGTCTACTTGAAAGGACTCTTATCTGACCAAATTATCTCTCCCTAAATCATTGTTAGTTGTCACTTGTCAGAAGTAAGGTTGGGTAAAGGACTTCTTTTAAATGTAGGATTGATGAGCACCCTGTAATCGAGCAAATCTAAAAAACAGAGGCAAATCCAATTATTCTGAATGTCTGGAGTAAGATATTAGTCATTTAGATGACCCCAGTATAACTGTAAATGAACTAGCTTAAAATTGACAGAATGAGAGATGTATGAAATTGAGCAGTAAATATTTAATTCTAATTGCAAAGTACTATGTTAAAATAAAACTGTGGTAAGTCTTCGGTCCTTCTTTGTTGTTAACCTTTGCTTATAGCAATTCAGCTTTATTAAATTTAGCTTTGCTGCATAGATGACCTTCAGTCAGAAAGTTCCAAATTGTAGACAACCCTATACTTTATTAAGCATCATTAATAAGCTGTTTGGGATAAAGTTTTGCAGGTAGTACACAAGTTAGGTGCCACTATGTATACATTGGTGTGAATACCTAAATGTTAAAAGTACTGCAAGTAGCATGGTAAGGATGATATGCTAGTCTTAGTTCAGACTTCATTTGCTCTGCCTCTTCTCAGTATTTAAGCTGAATTGTTCAATATTGACTGTTACGTATCAGCGTAGCACTTTAGCGTCGATTTTAAGGTTTTACCACTGTAGCAGTGTCTGTCTTTGTGTTTTCCCATAGGTTTTGAGGGACGTTGTTTTGTCATTTTAAGGATGCTGATGATTTTCATTGTTACAGGAAGATTTTTTTCTGATGGCATGAATCTTCAAAATTTGGTTCAAAATAATAGGAAGGTCATAAACTTGTTCTTGGTAACTGTAGAATGTAGCAGAAATAAAACATGGAGGTAGATACTGTGATTCTAGTGATGCTTGTGTATGAAAGCCCTAAATAACATAAGGACTCATCTGGCAGCTCATAGGCCAAATTCAGGCCTTGGAAGTTCTTCCAAGAAAGAATTGAACAGCTGAGGATGCAGTGAACAGCTGATTTCTCTTTCTTCTGCAAACAGTAAGGCACTGCAACTGTCCCTGTTGCTGCAGCCTTTCAAGAGAGTGACCCATGCACTAAGATTTCCTCCTCCCAGGCTGAGATGTAGCACATGGGAGTTCCCATACCAGTACAGCCCTGGGAGTGGACTGGGACTGAGAAGGATCAAGATAGATATGTGGCTAACAATTACTAAGACATATCTCTATATGTACACAAACACATATTATAGTTTCTGGTTTCCATTAGTGTTCATTATTATGTAATCAAACTCTAAAATCTTTTAATGATGTTTTATTTCAGTGTTTATTTTTATCCTGTATTGAGTCAAGTGGGAATCACTTGACTGTGCACATGAAAAAATGTTTGCCTTGAAAACTAGATGGAAAGCACTAAGGTTATTTATATACACAGATGTGAGGAAGGCTGCAAGTACGTTGCTTTTTTTTTTGCCTGTATTTTTGGGGCAAACCTGAACACTGTCCCCCACCACCAAATGAGTGCTTTTTGTTTTTTTCCTCTATTCAGAAGTTGCTGTGTGAGTGCATACATTTGCTTTTTTAGATGTAGTTATTTTGAAATTGTTTCTAGGTGTTGTACATAATTCCTACTAATTCCTACTAATAATATTTCAAGAGTGTATTTTAGTTGACTAATGCTGTTTAAATACTAACGGCGGGATATATCATTCAAAATTTTGCCCAGAAATGGGAGGAAAGTTAAGAATCATTTCAGAGTTAAAGATGATTTGTAACTTAGTTCTTTACTATAAATGTCTGTTTGTTTAAAAAGGAGAAAAAAAATTATGTAGAAGACACCTGAGTGATATTCTCAAGTTAAAGCACTTGTTTAGAAGCCACGTATCTAATAATTTATTAACTCATCATGCTTTTCAAAAATGCTTTTCTTTTATTTCAGCAAAATAAATGCCAAGGAATTGCCTTGGAAATTGACAGGAAAGAAGGCTCAGCTTTAATTATAAAGCTAATAATAGCTAGCTTGTAAACAGGAAAAAAATAATCTGTATGCTTCCAGCAAAGTGATGCGTTTCTGTAAATTCCACTTAAAAAAACCCTTAAAACTTAAAAGAAGTTTAATATGGCATTTTGTATTTAAACCTTGTTTTATCTCACCAATAGTAATAGTTTTCATTAGCTTTAGAATTTAATTATTTTTGTTTGTTACCCTGCAAGTTCTTTTAATGGTAAGCAATAACACTGATTCTTAAAAAAAAAAAGACAGATTTCAACTTCATATGACTCACAGTAGTGAATCTAAACCTATGCGTATGTACTTGTAGGTATAGTTAACATTTGCTGTAGCTTAACATTTATGTGTAACATCTTTGAGTTTTAAATTTTTCTAGGCAAGCTTGTATTCGTGTTTCAAAAGGGATTGTATGGATGTAAATCAGTAGTAGTATGAAATGAAATTTCGTGCTGCCTATTAAAATAAACATTAGTAGACTTTTAGGTATATTCTGATTAGGGATTCTCCAGACCTTTGCAGATCTGCTACAAGGGATGCTACATCTGTGAATTTATTCATTTTTTTCCCTCTACAAGATAGCTCTCCTGTAGTGCACATCTCAGTCTTCAGCATCTGTTTAGGGTTTGGGATTTTTTTCTTCTTCCTGTTGTTTGTCTTGTGTTTCTCTTGTTAATACAGAAGGGTGAAGGAAGGGGGCATTTCCCTGCTCAGTGCCACTTTGATTAATATCTTCACTTTTTCTCACAGTGCAGTTGGTGTTATGTTATCGTTTGTCCAGTTTGTGATGTTTTGAAAGTCATTAAATGCATGCTACCAAGGAAAGGAGGGAAAAAAAAAAAGGTTCCTGTAGTAAATAAACTTCTTGTGTCTATCTGTTCACAAGGCTTATAGTTTATATTTGAACAATACTCTGTATATAGAGTGTAATGCAAGCTTGACGATCTTTGGTCTTTTAAATATCATCTGATAATTACTGGCAATTTAGAAAATGTGGAAAAAAGTATCTTTGTAAAACTTCCTCCAATTTTTTTTTTAAAAAAGCGTATGTCAAGATGATGAAGAAGAGAAATTGAAACAATTTGCTTAGCTGAGGTTGTCACCTTGCCTTATAGTTGGTTAATTTGATAGGATACTTATGTGATACATGAAGTGAATGTGAGTGCTGAACGATTTCAATTTATGATTACGAGTTCTCAGATACAGATAATACGTCTTAAATATTACAGATCACCTCATTTCATTTTGGCTGGACATAATTCAATATACTCATGCTTCTAACAGTGAAACAGTAAAAAGTGGGTTGTTCACACTAAGCTTCAACCAAATGAAGCCATATGGCAGAAAAAGAAAAGCCTAATTTGTGTATTTTTCGCAGGAGCTCAAGAAAAGTGATTATTAGATTTTGAGGGAAGTGTTTAAATATCCCATTTTACTTTTGACACATCTTACAGAGAACAAAATCCTGCATTTTTCTTCTTGCAGGTTCTGAAATGTTAACTTGGCAACAGGCAAGGAAACCGATTGACTTTGGTGTCAGAAATGTTTTTTCTCAGGGTAGATGTTTTGCCCTTCTCTCTTTCTGAAATGGGTGGAGCAGATATATGAATGTTGTGCAATAGCATTCTTATGAGTAGCAAATTTTCTGAAATATACCATAGAAACAAAGAAAAATAAAAACTTTCCTAAGGAGAAATGCCCATGTGTGCATGTGTGTGACTGCATCCTAGAGGCACTGGATGCTGTTAAGATACAGAAAAACACCTTGTTGTCACTCTCTGAAACACCAGTATGTTCAAGGTCATAAAGAAGTGGGTTTGCTTACTGCCCTGGGCTCTGACACGCTTAGCTAGCTTTACAGAACATTCTCTGCTCCATCTCCTGGCTCTGCCCCCAGAAATAGAGGAGGGAACTTCATCTGTTCCCATTGCCAAGGCAGGGATGGATTTGAGCGGGCTCCCAGGATGCAGACCTGCCAAAGAGTCGGACTCCCAGTTGGTACCAAGTCAGAAGGTTTTCACGGTTCCAGTGAGAGTGGCAATGCTGCAGTATCAGAGACAGCATGTAATGCTATTAGTCACCAGCACACACATATGAACCTTGTGTCTCCCACTGACCAATGGGCATGTATTAGACAAATTCTTTAGAAGGGTCGCTTTGCTATACCGGACCTGGTACTCTGGTTCATTTGTTTGTTTCTTGTTTCAGTATTACAGCCTATCTTTCTGTCTGTGTTTGTTATGTGTCATCAAATGTCCAATTAGGTTTGTCTTGTCCTATTTTTACTGTGCTATAAGTAGGGTTTTGTTTTCTATTTTGCTTTGAAACAATGGAAAAATACCAATAGAGATTTGGTTTAATCTTAAATTTGTTTAAAACATCATGCAACATGTAAGAAAATTTATTAATGGAGCTGGGGTGGGAATGGATTGTCATAAAATAACGAAAAAGCACTGACGCTCTCTAAGTAGTGTTTAAGCTGAAGGACCTTGGAGGGAGTAAGGAAAATGGCAGATAAGTGCACTTGTACTTGTTTCAGAATAAAGTAAGAATATGTTCAGTCTTTTGAGTGGATGGTTAATGAAACGATTCCTGCTGATTTGGACTCATTTATCTAGAGTATTCCTTGGTTTAAGTAGGGCATGACGTAATGGTTGTAATTCTGTCTGTAAAACTAACGTAAGTGCTTATGGATTTTAAAGTATCCAGTGGCTACTAGCTTTGTTTTATTATCACAGAATACTTAACTTCAGTAGACTTAAATTATTTAATTACAATATTTTTGTGATGTCCATTATTTAGACTGTTTATAGCAAATAAGTTGTTTTATATATGTATGTTTTACAGCAATCAACAAGCGTTTTTACTTGAAAATGTCCCATGCAATAATGTAAGCTGCAAGAGTGTACGTCGTATGTTTAAAGTTTTTTGGGAACTCTCGGATCTAAATCAAATCAAGGACGCAGTGGTAGCAACCTTCTTTGACATATATGAAGATGTAAGTTCAGCTCCTTAATACAGCAACCAGCATCTCTCTTTGTGTTGCTGTATCTGTCTGTGTGCCCTTGTCAGGCTGCTTTGTAGAAACGTTGGCTTTACAGCACATGGCAACAATGCCTTCACCCTGGGAAATTCAGTCTTGAGATGCTCCCTGAAAGGTGAGCAGATAGCAGCAGCCCATCACTGCTAAAAGTTTGCTGACCCTCAATATGCTCCATTTGAACTGCCCGCTTCATGGACCACATGCATTGTCCTGCTTAGCTGTGGATGGTGCACTCTCTCCTAAATTACCATAGATTAATAAGATTTGAAAGATATTTGAAAGATTTGAAAATTAGTAGCAAAGGTCTAAACTTTGCTGCACACACACTATTTTCTCCTTTGTATCTCTAAGGGATTTTGTTTGCTAAATTTAGATGTTATGTAGAGTAAATCAGCATTCTAATGTAAAATTTTTTTTCCTTTAGGGCATCTTGGATATCATTGTGCTAAGCAAAGGCTACTCCAACAAGGACTTTACTATCCACACGTTAAAAAATAACTTTGAAGCAGATGCCTATTTTGTTAAAGTTATTGGTAAGTTATCACTGTATAATCAAGTTAAAATGGGACCTTCAGAGGAATGTGAATATTTGAGCCTCTGTATATGATAACATTATGGTGATGCTCTGTGTATGATAATTCTAGAAAATTAAAAACAGAGTGTGGAAAATATTAGGGATTGCAGAAATCTCTTGTTGCAGAATCTGAACTTGGATAAGTGTGGTTTGTTGTGTTTCAAAGGGGTTTTCCTTGTTTTTATTTCAGTGTACTTATTAAAATCCAAAGTAATTCTGCCCACTATTTTCAAACCTTAGCTGTTTTTTAATATCAAGGTTGACCACAATGACCTTTAAATAAGTGTTCATCATCTCCTGAGTGTGGCTTTTGTTTTTTATTTTACAAGAACTCATGTCTTATTTCACTCATAAACTAGAGATGGGCTAAATCTTTCCTTTCATCCTGGACCTTTCCTTCTGCATCCTAGCAAAATTCTAAAGACAGATAAGATACTATGTCTTTAAAAACTCATTTCTCAGCTGCCTTCTGAAGGAAAAACAAGAATTATCCAGTGTCTGAAAAATATGATCTGCACATGGAACCAAGTTATTCAGCCTAAAAGAGAGATGTCAGGAAGATCCATGTCTTCAATCCATAATGATGCATAACTATGGGGGAATAGTGTTATGTGTGTCCACGCAGGATACAACATAGAGTAAAAAACTACAAGGAGTAAATAGTAAGAATAATTTCCTAAATAATGGCTTGCGAAATACTAATGTAAATTCCTGGAGAAGCTGCAGAGCTACCAACATTGGAGATCCTGACAACTAGGTTAAGAAATTATGTAGTATATTTAATTGTTTTTTGAGGGAAAGGGTTGGACTAGCTGAATTTGGGACCCCTTCTGTGAATGTTTTGTACAATACCTTCACTTACCTCCTCACACAAAATAATGTTGTCAATATAAAAATGACATTAGATTTACACATACCTTTCATTCAACTTTTTTTTTTAATGTGGAATGCTATTTAAAATTTGGAGGAAGATTAGCTCATAAATCACTAATTTGAGGAAAAATATAATTGTGCTTGCTCATATAAATACATATGCCATAGTGAGACAGAAAGGAACCAGAAGGAATTACAGCAATATTGACTTGAAGGAACATGCTTTGTTTGTCCAAAATGACTGCCTTTTTATCTTGCCTATTTTCTGAAACCAAGGCAAGAAACAATAGCCAACTGCACTTATTTTTATATTTTATCTGTGCCTTGAGTGGTTGTAGTTCTTTCCAACAGGGATGTCTGTCTTTTTTTGGTGTACCTCTGTCATATCAAGCCTACTTTACTGGAGTTATTTTCTGTATCATCTGGAAATGATGTAGAATCTAGTGCAAAACAGGCTGGTTTCAGCAACGACTGGCATGGTGTATATTTTGCTTATGCTGCGTGATCTATTCTGAGAGCCAGTTTGTTTCCACGTGTGAGTTGGTTTGGTGTTTTCAGCCTAAAAGCACTACATGGCACAAAACACATCTTACCATAAAAGCGTAGAATGGTAATGAACATAGCAATGGTGTGTGAACTAATTAGAGCCTTGGTTTAAAAGGCCAGAGTTAGATTATGATATTTGTAATTGAGAGTAATTAGATTTTCAAATTGCATGTCCTACTGTGTTCTTCCAGGTTACAAAGGTGTTAAGCTTTGAGCTCACTGCTTGTCTGTCTTCCTTGATGTTTTTGAGAACGAGTTAAAAAATGAGGCTGTACATGAGCTTATGAGGACAAAGCTAAACAGGAACAACTAGAGGTTCACCTTCAAAAATTGTATTTGCCTTCATGTTACTTAAATGCATCTAATCCTTCTAAAGCACGCGTTCTGCACACCGTAAGATAAACAGAACTGCAGCTACTACTGGGGGCTGATGCATTTATTACTTTCTCCTTAGCCTGAGCTTTATTCTCATCGTAATACCCTATAATGATTTGTCATGTTGATGGAAGCCTTTTAAATAATACTGTATATGGGTAGTGTAATTCACACAACCATACAGAAAATCCTCTAGAAAAATGTTACACTTCACAAAGCCATATTAGAATTATAATTGTGTGATATTTCAATGGGGAAAAGAGTAATTTACAACGTGCTTTTTGATTCAATCTTTGTAAATCTATCTTAAAAATTGCAGCAAGCCTTTTTTTAGCACCTTCTTAGGGTGTGAGTATTTTTGCATAGAAACCCCAGGAAATGGGAATTAACGAGTAGTCTAAAATATTTTTACTGTGGTACAGGGGAGAATATTTCTGAAATAACAAAACATGCTTTGTGTGAGTTAGTGTATCAATAAATGCATTGTGTTCACTTGTTTTCATTGTCCATATGCCAAATAGTTTTGCTGATTATAACTGATATCAGTTGTACTTGGTCAGACTATTTGTTCTAGTAGTGAAATTGAACAGCAGATTGCAGTGTGCTGTTTTGCATCAAAATAGGAAGAGTTGGTTCCACTTGCATACATGTTTATGTATAACATATAAAATAAGCTTGTAGCTTAAAAAGTCTATTTGTAGATACACACAGTCTTAAAATTCTGCTTTGCCATGCCCTCGTCTTACCTGTCCAGATATTTTGTTTTTGGAATGTGTAAAAATAATAGATTTTTCTATGTTTGGAAATGTCAACATTTTGCAAACAAAGAATTATAACTTAGGAATAATGACAATTAATATTTGCACACAAAATATTAGAAATGTTCCTTCACTAGAAGAGTGCCATTTCTGACTCCAGTAGGGAATGATTTCTAATCAGACTGTTACACTATGAACAGTACACTTCTTAGTATTTCACTGTCCCCAAACATTTTGTACCTGAAGCTCTATGGAGCCTTAAAGTAGACAGAAAATGCTTTGAAAAAAATCCCAGTGGGTAGGAGGACCTGCCCTCAAATCTAGTCCAAATCTTAATTTTCACTGTCTGCATGCATGCTTTGGGGTACCATGACTCATGGAGAAGTTACGTTTTCACTTAACTTCAATACTGCCTGGCATGTATCCTCTTCCCTGCCCAGAGCCATTATTGGGCTGCTGCTCAACCAAACTGTTGTCATTTGAAATCCAAATTTTGCATCAGAATGACACCTTAGGGTTTTGTGTGTATGTGTTTTTTGTTGTTTGTTTTAAAGGCATTTTAGTACTGATATACTAGTCAATGTGACAGGATGTTCTAGGTTATAGAACAGATGGCTTTCATTGTCTGTCATTTAGTTGATTGTGTTAAACAGATATTTCTGTAATTTAACTGATTTTTGAAACTAATAAGCCTTGAACAAGTAATTGAACAACTGTTACAGGCTTTAGATATTAAGTAGCACTTTACACATCTGCTTATAATACTTTTGAATGCATATAATAAATAGGTAATGGGATTTTTGTTTGTTACAGCTTTTGTGAATTGCTTTAAATCAAGATATAAAATTATCCATTATATAGAAAAGCTGTTACTTACCTTTTTACCAGTTAAAACAGTAAAGCTGAATCTCTGCCAATATTTTTAAATGGTTAGAAATGAAGAATAATTAATAAAATGTACAGACCACTATTTAAAAAATGTTTTAATTTGGAATTTTTTTAACTGGCAAATCTCTCCTTTTGAAGCTGGTTAATCAATGAGATATGATAAAACAGTGACTAGCTGATTAATTTCTGCAAAGAAGTATATTGAAACAGATCAGGAATTTTTTTCTACATTAACATAAGTCATATAGAAGAAATTTATTTTCTCTGTGTTTTAATGGATACCTGACATTATACTGTACTTTAATAGTTTTCAGAGGTTGTGCTTATAAGATGGCTCGTTAACAGAAACATTACAAGCTCACTTTTTGTTTTTGCAGTTCTCAGTGGCCTCTGTTCTAATGACTGTCCTCGGAAAATAACAGTAAGTGTAACTATAACTTTGCATTATTTAGCTTCAAGTAAGCTGAGGTCTAATTATACCAAAAACTCCCCAAATATTTAGGTAGTTATTGACTGGAAGAATGCATAATCCAAATTATGACTGGCCAAGTCATGACAAGGCCTGCACATTTGAGATGCGTGCCTTTTACCAGCTGCCTCCTCAGAGATGAAACCAATTGACTGGTTCTGCAGTGAGCTTTGTTACCCAGCATCGTGGGGGCTGGGGTACACCAGATACAAGAAAAACTTGTGTAATATGGCTGGATGCCCAAACTGTGTAGTGTGCCAAGTCTTGTTCTGGGCAGTCAGAAAGGCCACGCAAAACTGATCATGGGACAGATTCAGCCATATAGCCACTTCTGGACTAAAATACAGTAAGTGGGTACAATGAAGGCTAGAAGGAAAGGAAATATACTTGGTTCTGATGATTCTGCAGGTAGCTACATGTACATGTGCTGATTTCTATTATTTCAATCATTTTAATCATCTCCAGAGACCCTGCAACTCACCCACCAAACTTTCAATTAGCAAATTGTTTAGCAATGCTCACAGTGAAAGTTAGCCTAAAAGAGCAACTTGGAGGAATCAAAGCTAGCCTTAGCACTTTAGCTCTGCAAAAATATGAAATTTAATTTTGACTTGAAAATACAAAAACTGCTTCAAATGGGACCAACTTTTTCTTCAAGCCTATTTTAAGACATAGCGTTTAATTTCTGATATAAAATAATAAGGGCGCTTGATAGCTTAATTACAAAACTAAAGAGAGGGTTTAAAAGGCAAATCTTCACAACAGATATTGGTGAACATTTCATTATCACGATCATCAAAACACTATTGCCTCCACTGTAAAAGAAGTTCTCTGTCAGGAAGTAACAAAGTACGTTATGCCAGAATACAGCTACTTGGCACAAAGGCGGGGGGGGGGAACACAACACCACAACCAAAACCAAACCACACAAACCAAATTTTCATCTTATTTTCTCATCTTTCATAGATCTGCATTAATTAACATCACCTTTGTGGTGTTATTTCTCTTCATTCTAATAAATTCTTATTTTTCAGGCTTTAATTCCATCTCATCATTATCATTTATTCTTACGGTTTAGAACTTACTGGTTTTTGAGGCATGGCGTGAAACGGGTCTTCATCTCTTCGTTAAGTGTTCTTTCTGTAACTCATTTGAAAGATCTCTACTGGATTTGATGTCGCAATATCAGCTTGAATTCAGCTTTAAAAAAAAAAAAGCAAAACTTTCTTTTAAATCTATTCTTACAGCTGTCCTCTTCCTCTCCCTTCCCCACTATAGCAGATAGTTGTTTCCTTCCCTTCTTACTTAGGTGCATTTGTTACGGTTCATCACTCAGTAATCCACAACTATCTTTGATTTTATTTTTTAATTTAATTTTTTAATTTAATTTTTTCCCCATAACTGTACTTTGATGTTTAAGTATGTTTTCTCCCTCAAGAGCGTTTGCTTAAAATAGGTATTGGTACTCGACAAGTAACTATTCAACCACTTTCATGAATTAAATAAAATGCTGCTAAATAATGAATTTGTGTAGTATTTTTCAATTCAGAAAGATCATCAAGATAGTGCATTCTCTCAGACAATATCAAATGAGTTCTGCTTTTTCAGAACATGCAGTTACTTTTTTTAATCTTGGGTGGTTTTTTATTTTACTTGTAACTCCCAGGGAAACATTAAACCTTTTGCCAGAGGACTGAATAGTTTTGCTTTCTTCAGGAGACACTAAATGTTACTTAGCCAACTGATTAGCCTTATTTTAAAAACCAATTTCCACATAATGCTACAACCAAAACAGTTGCAAGATTTTGTAGTTATCTATATCAAAAGGAAATCATTAATCTAGAAATGTTTTTCTTTGGTGTACTGTTTTATTACTATAGCTTTGTCTGTTCCTAAAATTTTGCCTGTTTTTTCCTCCACCTCCTTGTAGCCTTTCGGTGTTAATCAGCCTGGTCCTTACATCATGTACACTACTGTAGATGCAAACGGATACCTGAAAAATGGGTCAGGTAAGATAGCCTCATAATGAGAATACACGTGGCATGGCCTGTCTGTATATACTTCTCAGCAACCTAAAGAGTTGGTAAGAAGTTTACAGAGTGAAATGGGACTGGTTTTGAATAGCATCTTCAGTTTACAAGGCCAAAACCTCCTAACTTTCTCCTCTTTCTTTACAGATTGCATATTTATTATGAACAGTGCAACTGCATTCTTTTTTTTCTTTTCTGCTGTCCCATGGAAATTGGGTTTGAACAGTTGGCCATATCTTGCCCAGTCTGAAAAATTGTTGGATACAATGTCATCAATTTGAGAGATAGCATAAGCTTCTGGTGATTTACTTTTCCTACCAGTTCCTTAACAATTATGTATTAAGACACAACAGTGGCCTTGAAATACCTAAATAGAATCTTACGGCCACATAGAATCATAGAATTGTTGAGGTTGGAAGGGACCTTTAATATCATCAAGTCCAACCATTAACCTACCCTGACAAAACCGCTTCTAAACCATGTCCCCAAGTACCACATCTACCCTTTTTTTAAACACCTCCAGGGATGGCAAATCCACCACCTCCCTGGGCAGCCTCTTCCAATGTTTAATAACCCTTTCAGTGAAAAAATGTTTCCTAATATCCAATCTAAACCTCCCCTGACACAACTTGAACCCATTTCCTCTCGTCCTATCACTTGTCACCAGGGAGAAGAGGTCAGCCCCCACCTCTCTATAACCCCCTTTCAGGTAGTCTCCCCTCAGCCTCCTCTTCTCCAGGCTGAAGAACCCCAGTTCCCTCAGTTGTTCCTCATAAGACTTATCCTCCAGACCCCTCACCAGCTTTGTAGCCCTTCTCTGGACATGCTCCAACACCTCAATCACAGAATCACAGAATTTTCAGAGTTGGAAGGGACCTCTAGAGATCATCTAGTCCAACTCCCCTGCTAAAGCAGGATTGCCTAGAGCACATTACTCAGGACTGCATCCAGGCGGGTCTTGAAAATCTCCAGAGAAGGGGACTCAATGCCCTTCTTGTAGTGAGGGGCCCAAAGGAGAAATGAGAAAGGATCAACATAATATTCAGTAAGCACAGGATGTATTTTTCTGGAGTTGTTCACTACATCTGGCAGGCTAACAGGCATCTATAAAATCATGAGTATCATGAGGAACATAGGGAATGGCTGCATAATAGAAGAATGACAAGGTATTAAAGAATCATTAGGTAACAGGGTCAAAAGAAATGGAAAGGAGCAGTGCTTTGTGTAACTTGTAGCTTAACTAGAGGTTTAATCGCATGAGATGTTGCAGATGTGACATTTTATTACATGAATCCAAAGACAAAGTAGACAAAAAAAGAATTATCCATTAGACCATGGTCCAAGCAGTGCCTAATGTTAGAACATCCTGGGGTTTATGCTGCCTTCCTAGGTCTGTACTAGTGGCTCCTAGAAGACACAGGTGACCATACTAAGTGGTCTATTAGTCTAACTTATGACTGTTAATCTTATGACCATAATGGACTCACTTCTTGCTTCGGCAAAAAATCCCAAACTTGCAAGCCAAAACATGATTAGAGTGTGCACGTCTGTAAGTTGTGCCATTCTGACTCTTTCCCAATGGTGGCAGTTGTCTGCATCTGTCACTCGAGTCTTATTTAAAATTAAACTCAGATTTAAAAGAAAAAAAATTTCTCATAGTTCACTGGGCAAAACTGTACTCTGTATAACACTAATTTAAATAGCAGTAATAATTTAGGGGAAAAAAATGCTGACACATTAAGGTCCTAAATCAACAATAATGCTCTCACCTTGAATACTGTGCTCAGGACTGTTAATTCTGCCCTAGGAAAAAATAAAGAGAAAGAAGATGTCCTGAAATAAGAACCAGATAGCTGCAAAAACATATCCTGATATTCTGTAGCACTTCTGTATTTGTACGTGCTTAAATATGGGTTTGAAAGCTTGAAAGTATTAGCCTACATTTTTCAAACTAACTAATAATTAATGCTAACATGAAAATGCCAAGTATCTTTTCTAATTGTTGCACAAATTTATTTTAACAAACTAATCGTCCTGCCAGTTGTACACAGCTTCGTCGCTCTGAAGGTTTTCTTCATAAGCTAATAAGAGCTTACATATTTAGTTAGAAACACTTAACCCCATGATGGGTTTAGAGATTTTTAGTTACACTACGCTCTGTTAGATTATCTGACCCATGCCCTTAGGCAGCCAGTTCTGGTTGGGTAACAACTGGCGTATCTCATTATTGCCAATTACCAAGATGAAGGCTCACAAGCTTTGTCAGATCCAAGTCACAGTACAGCCTATCTTGTCAACCATATCAGAAAATACTGGTAAAGGCCTACACAAGATCTTTCTCTTTATCCCTCAAAAGCCTGGATTCCTGTGGATGGGAAACTTACTTCAGTATGCTGTCTTTGGTTATTTGTGGTTCCTAATAACTTTTGAATTCACTAGCTTACCCACGCCAATTTTAGCTGGAGCATATGCGCCTCAAATAATAGCTTACCAGTTCTGTAAAAATCAGCAGTTTGGTAGAAGACAAAATTCCACATGAGGAAAAAACTTTAGTTAGAGATCAACAGTTATTAGGTCTGGTTTTGTCCTCAGGCTGGCTGTATGGTCAGCACATATGCAGTTGCAGTTAGCCACAGCCTGAAATGTTCTTGCCCAACCAGTAACGAAGGAGCATAGCAGAAAAAAGCTTAATGTACTGTGGAGGATTTGTGGGGAAACAGAAGATACGGCTAAAAGATGTTGCCGGTTCCATACAGGAAGTAGGGCTGCTTGCCAAGACATGCAGGATTCATGTTCCTACAAATACAGACATCCTTAGGTTCACAGCTTTTATGCCATTTTTGAAGGCATTTTGTGTCAGAACGGGTTTCTAGAGATTCCTACTGTGTTACGCGTATCGCTTTAATCCACTTTGGAGTGCCTCTTCTGTTCCGTTCTTCTTGATGACCAGGTATCTTGGGTTTTGTCCTGTTTTTGCTCCCATGTTTTATATTGGCTTTAGAGTTCAGTTTCTGATAGGACACTGGTAAGACCTATACTGTTAAATACAAGCAATTTTGTTGTACCTATTCCTTTTTTAAAAGACACGTGAGTACTTGTTTTTCAAAACAACAAAAACATAAACAGTTTGGAATGCACTTCATATCTTAGTAAAGAGGAAAAATTCTTTTACTTTTACAAATTTGTGTAATAAAGATTGGAGTTCACTAATCTCTCCTTATGCTAGTAACTAAACTACTTGCAGCTGATGATCACTGCCACTCTGTACTCTTGGGGGCTGTCTTCTAGGAATATGGCCCTATTGGTAAAGCTTCTTCTGGAGACATGCTGTCAGAGTTACTGGAAATTACTATAATGTCTGTATTACAAAATTTCTTTCCAGCCTGCCACTAAGTTAGTTGAGTGCATTCATTGGGTGAGCATGTATCTAAATTAAGAAATTGGTGGGTTTAAAGTAGTGTAATGTATTTATTCCTTTGGGCTCACTGGAACTTAATGCAGGCCTGCCTAAATTTGGTGCACCCGTGGGAATATAAACTAACTTAATAAAAACACAGCTCCATAGTTCTGTTGGCCATGTGACTTGTGAACAGATACCTACACATAATCCTATTATAAGATAATCAGGAGAACTGATGATAACTCTGCCTAAGTAACAAAACAGACATTTTTTGCATAAGAAAAGAAACACATCAGTAAAATCATCAAACTGACCCTGTTTTTTTTCTTTAGGAAAGTGCTATAAAATGGCTAGAAATCAAGAAAACTACAACATAACCTTTATCTAGTTATACTCAGATTCATTGTTCGTGTAGTCAGAGAAGATTTTTAATTCTTGCTACTTATTTGTAATTTACAGAGTCTCAGACTTAGAAATCTGATCTTTTAAGTTAACTCAATACAATACACTTTAAAAATCCTGTTTAACAGCTAGTAGAATCTATATTATTAGATTCTTGAAGGTATTTTATATTTGGGATATCATAAATAGTAACTGTAGGGGACTGAAACTTGGCATATCTGGATGATATATTACATGCTGCTTTTTAAAATAAATTTGATTCTTATAAATTGACATAATTTTAGTAAGAAGGTGGCAAAATAATGGGTTTGTGGGATCTCAAGTGCAGAATATCTATTAAAAGGTTGATTCACAGCAGTATAAACTGATTCTAAACCCCACTTTGAGGAATTACAGGTTTAGATGGGTTTGTTTTGTGTGTGTCAAACCTTTGGCCCTTACTACTTAAGCAAGCTTATAAAATAAGCCAGTGGCAAAATGAAGATGTTCTTCCAACTATAGACCTCTGTGTCATGGAAGAATGCACGTAGCTTACAAATTCCTTTTATCTGTGGGGAATAAAGCTAGCTTAAAATTTGGACCTATTTCATGTATCATTTTCTTAATTTTTTTTTTCTGGTTCTGTCTTCTGTGAACAAAAACAAATACATTTTTTTTCTTAAGCATTATCTTTAGGGTTTGGTTGTTTCAGGGTTGGTTTTTTTTTGGGGGGGGGGCAATGCTTTTAGAAGAGCAATGTTTTTACAATTTCCTCTAAGAAACAGCTATCAAATATGATTTAATACTGCTGTAGTACCATTCATCTTCACCGCTACCATATTTACAATAATAAAAACCTAACAGAGTCCAATCATGATGAATTTCTTTTTCTGTTTTGGCATTATGAAATACCAGTGATGAATTCCAAGTGCATTTATGACCCTAGCAGTATTGCTACAGGAAATTTTATAATACTGTCTTTGATCAGTTTCTCAACTGTAATATGTTAATAGATTTTTTGAGTCTGTATAATTCCTGCAAGAACTTTTCAAAGTCACATTTTTTGAAGCTATTATATTAAGTTTGTAGCTAAACTTTCTTCTTTTACAAGTCCTACTTATAAAATTCAGTAAATGTTCTTCTAACTCGAATTACTGGCCTCCAGGTTATTATCTTGAAAAACAGCCTGTTACATCAAAATCATGTTCTATTTGACTATGAAGAAATACCTCAACCAACACTTTTATATATGTGTATTGGTGGGCAATACCAAACCCACACAGCATTTTTGGGCAATATATAAACTTACAAAACATCTTTTCCACATTAAGCTTTTAAAAGTATGGCATCAATATACTATTTTAAAACTAATTTTCACCAACTTATTTGCATTCCTTATATAGTACCATGGAATAATCCATATCTGAAGCTTTTAATTACATTAAAGCAATAATCAGAGACTCTGATAGTTTGTAATCACATTTTTTTAAACAATTCATCTCTTTCCCAAGAAGTAACGTGAATAACAACATAGTTCTTATTCTAATGAAAACATTTTTTTTTTCTCAAGTCAGCCGATGCCGTTTGTTGTCTTTACCACTTGTCTTAGCAAGGGAAGAGTTACTGGCTGGAGCACTGAAACCAAACTATCCAGTCACCAAAAGTTATCCTTTCAGCCCTGGGCTAAAGTAAATCATACAGTACTCAAAGAAACATCCACTGTTCTGCTTCTGATCTTCCTAGTTCTGCAGGTCTTTAGTTCTGAATTATGGTATCTTTCATGTATGCAATATTCATGCAAAGAGTAAAATAAAAAGGCACATATGGCTGTCCTTATCTAATTCATTTTAAGGTTCTTTGATCTGCGAAGCCGTAACTACAAGAAATTTGCATAATTACAAGAGGGTTTTTTAAAACATTGTTAGAATTATTCTCTCTTCTATTAACATTCCAGTATGTTGTTAAAAGATAGCGGAATAATAATTAGCGCACATTCTGTGCTTTTACTTTCACACTGCTCAATTCACTTGTAATCTTACAACGAGAAATACTGTTAAATTGGCTACAAGGAATAGCAATTGCCAAAATGAGCATTAGAATTGAGAAGTACAGGGTCTTGCATCTACAGTTAATATCTTCACAGAACTTCTCTCTCTGAGAGGAAATTCAATTGCAACAAGTATTCCTTCAAATATTTGAAGGAATTTTATGCTTGAGATCAGATCAGGTCCACGTGTAAATCTGGGAGAAGTACACAAACTCAAATTTAAGTCATGCTTTCTGCTCTGTTTCCTGCAATCTGCCTTCTCCACTCCCAATTTCTTTTGGAGTTGTCACTTTTAAGGAGACCCCACAGTTAAGTATGAACGTCATCCTGGATTTTCAGCTCTACCTCTGCATTTCCAGGCTTTTATTGGCTTCTAAGAAATTTCTAACATTATTCTGACATGGTGCTTTTTCAGCTGAATCCTGTAAGCAACAATGCATAGCACAAAGTAGATTATAATACATTAAGTTGAGCACACAGTAAATCGAAACTGTTCGTGGGGTGGGGAGGGGTAGGATACACAACGTGAATTCAGTAAAGCTAACCAAATGCAATATGTTGGGCTTTGTTGGTTTTTTGTTGTGTGGTTGTGGTTTGTTTTGTTGTGTTGTGTGTTTTTTTAAAACTTCAGCATCCTAAAAAAAAAAAAATCATTGTTGATAATGAAATAGTAGCCTTACTAAATCTCTCTGGGTTTGAATAAAATTTTGCTTAATGATTGCCAGTTAGATTATTGCAGATTATATCTATATGGCTTTATTTGTTAACGGTTCTGACCTTGGCTAAACTGCAGGCATGTCAAGCTGAAGCGGGTCCCAATAATGATCCTTCATGTTTTCTTGAGAAGGCTACCTACTTGATATATTTGGGTTCATTTATTTTATTACCAATAGCACAAACTGATTTTCTTACAACTAATGTCCTTGTGAACCCAGAACAACATAAATAAGATCAGATACTTTAAATTTAATGTGGAGCA
Source organism: Anarhynchus alexandrinus (assembly GCA_008711295.1). NCBI lineage: Eukaryota > Metazoa > Chordata > Aves > Charadriiformes > Charadriidae > Anarhynchus > Anarhynchus alexandrinus. The sequence goes on along the minus strand of VUYV01000062.1, from coordinate 290,440 downwards.
GCTGTTAATTTACTAAAAATGTTTTCAGAAACTGCACAAGGATGGTTTCCTATTATAGCACCAGCAGAAGACAGGCATTTTAAATTTGTTATTGCAGTGTTGCCTGGTCAAGGGCTGAGCAAGTCAAATGACTGGGTAGTCCTGTAGAGCCTTCACACTATGAACATCAGGCTGCCTTTAGCCATCAGAATTTTTACCCTGTTTTTCTTTGCGATACCCCTTCCCCTTTCACCACAACCCAATTTTTCTGTCTTCCTGCTTGCTTTTGCCCTCTTCTGTGTAACATCTGGACCCTCAGATACCTTCTCGTTCTCTCCTTTGTAGGAATTGCTGGCCTTGAAGTCTGCCAGTCTGCAGACAGGCAGATACACGGATAAGACTGGTAGCTGTGCATTGCCATAACCACAGCAGTACTCGCTGACTCCTTAGTGTGTTGACTAGCCAGACAGCTGAGGCAAAAATGCTCACAGCTCCCCCTTGCCATTTTTGTGACAAGGACATCTAGGGGGGGGAGTGCAGTGTGTGGCATACCCAAAATATTTTTTTAATAGATTTTTTTGAGGTACCACATGTCTTGTATGTACCAGACAAACCCTGCAAGCCAGGCCCAACCTGGCTGGAGCTTCAGGTTGATGTGCTGTTTCATGTTTTCACTTCCACTTAAAATGGGAGAATATCTTCTGTGTTTCAGCCTGTGCTGTGGTCATCTTCATTTTGTCTCTTAAGTATGCTGATGGACTTTGATGGAGTTTGAAATAAATAGGCCCATAGTTGCAGTTTGTGTCTGCCAAAAATTGTGTCTACCAAATCCTGTGGACCAGGAACAAGAGAACAATCAATGTATAAGGTTTACTCAAAGATCAGTATCCGTACATAGGCATAATATTATCACATGAACAGATTAATTGAATTGCTCATATGGATCAAGTCGTCATTTGTTTAAGCATCTGTATGACTGAAGCTGTAGGGACTGCTAGCCTTTGCAATTCTCATTTCACAGCTCTTCGGTCTCGCTTGGTTTTCTTTTAAACCTTCCATGGCAGAATGACCTTTCACATGCTGTTAAGTTGTGCCCTTCTGTTTTTTTGAAATCTGCTTACTCTTCCCTGTTGTTGCATTGAGTTCTCATGCTGTTTAACTAAATTGGATTGTGAGGTGAACACAAATGTCTAGCAGCTATTACAGTAATGAATTTAAGCATACGCATTGCAATATGTACCAGACAAATGCAAAATAAGCTTAATTTCAATAGCCATTTGACATTGCAGGATTTATTATGTGGAATTCTACTCTTTGGAAAGAAGAGTGCATTCATGGAACAAGCTGGAGTCATTTAATAATTGAATAGCTAGATTCTGCTAAGAGGGATTTTTCTGGTTGCTGTAGGTGGGGATACTCTACTAGTATGTTTTTCTATATAACTTTTGTTCAGAATACTTAGTTGAACTTGTGATGTTGCATGCAATATTAGCAAGCTTCAAATACTTAAGCATTACAAATTAGACAACTTTCCCCTGTGCAAAGGGTTGGGATATCAGCAATATGATGGTTTTATTGTTTGTTTAGGGGTTTTTTAAGAGTTTTTGAAGAGTTTCTAGGTTTACTTCTGTAATTTTATGGTGTAAAGTTATTCTTAATGAAAGCACATTCTCATATAAATGCATCAGATTTGGAATTTGGGCTTTCAGAAGAAGTATCACAAGTGCTAGCAGCACTGCAAGTAATAGGTATCAAAGTTGCAAGTGTGCATTTTCAATCCACTTTCCCCAGCTATTTCTGGAACTCCAGGAAAAGATATTGCCGAAAAAGTTGAGAGGTGAAATTGTGTACTGCATTAATCTAGAATTTCTTATTGTGTGGATTAGTGAAAAGAGGCAAACAGCTAAGTCAGAAGAGGGAGACATCCTTAGTCCTTAGAAAGCTCAAGTTGCCGTTGCGTAATTTTAAGCAGAAAAAGAGCTCTTTCTCCACTATGTGTGGTTTTTTGTTGATTTTTTTTTTTTTCCCCCCAACAACTGCAAAGGCAGTAATAAGAGAACTGAAGTAAAGCTTTCAATTGAAGCCAGGGAAATCAAATTCTCCAACTTTCTAAAAAGCTTTCAAGTTTGGAGTATTTGGTTTTGGTTTGGTTTTTTTTTTTTTCTGAAAGCTTTGTAAATTCTTATGCATATTACACAGGTATTTTATTATTATCAGTTATATTTTCCCTTTCATTTGCAGTAAGTGGTTCTGGCATATTTTCAGATAAAATAAGGAGCTGCCAGCTTCAAAAGATGGGGAAACACTTTGGTGTGCAATGTAGCACAATACTTATAATCGCTGTAATGTTGATATCGCTGTGGTGTTTCAACTATGCAGCTTTAAGTGTTCCACATTCGCTGTGAAATTTTACCGAACTCTTGAACTGGCTTTGTCTTATTCCAGCTGTTCCATACATGTTGTTCACAGCTATGCAGCAATTTGTGCAACTTCTGCATGTAGTTTCTTGGAATAACTTCCCGTTTTTCTAGGATGCGTATGTGTGTCTAATCTAGAAGAAAACAGTCGTTCATGTGTTGACCTCAATGTTAAGGTAGACGATGGTACAGAAGAATTTAGATGCAAGTCTGAAGCTACAGGCTGCAACTCAGATACTATATTTTACACAATGAGCTGGGGTTTTTTAGCAGAAAAGCTGCCTGTATTGTCAACAGGTACAGAGAATGTGTGGCTAAAACAAAGTGATTCTTTGTTATATTTTCCAACTCTGTTAGATTTTGGGGGTTTTCTGACGAGTTGATTCACACTTCACAAATATCTTCAGTTACTATTTTGGTGAATGTATTAAAGCTTCTGATAAATGCATCACTTTGAAAATTAGAGGAAAATAGAGCAACTGGAAGAAATAATGACATAACATTTTTATTCATAAAAATGCATTTAGCTATTCAGTCCTCTAATATATTGAATTTGGGGGACTTTTGAAAGCCGAAATACTATTACTGTATTTTGAATTAATATGGATGGTTTTAATGGGCTACTTAAAAGCAAATGATATTTTGTCAAGAAAAGCATAATTAAAAAAATTTAAAAGAACGGTGCTTCAGGAGACCCACAGTTTTGAAATCAGAGTTTCCGGTAGTCTGTCAACTCTGTGTAGTGATCTTGTACATTCAGCTCTATTATTCCACAAAATAAGCTTATTTAAACTGACTGAACAATATCAGTTTTGTGAATCTATTTATGTAGGTTCAACTAGTCTGTTCATATATCCAGTATCACGCATTATCAGTTCTGTTTAAAGAAACAATAGAAAGCATAGCTTCTACACGTAAATGCAATCACTTTCCCTTCATAAAGTTAAATTGGCTTCATTTAAGCACTTACGCTGCTAAGGTCTAGTCACCCTGAAATAAGCTGTTAAGGACATTGCAGTTTAACCCAGGGCATATTGTGCCACTCTTAAGCTTTCAGCAAGTTTACATCAGTATAATGGAAACAGAAGAGAAATGCCTTAATTCAGATATAAAAGAACAGGTACTGTATGTGTCATAGATGACATATCATTCTGTTATTCAGACAAGACTTTCAAAAGGTTAATGATATGTATTGCTTCAAATTTTATATGCCAGACTTCAGAAATAAGGAGATTGATTCAGAGGTGTTCAGAATGATTTCTGAATATCAAACTCTGCAAAATTTTGTCAAGTTTGGCTGCCCAACATCATTAGCCATTTTGTAAAAATTTGGTCTCTGACAGGCTGAAACCACTGAAAACCATGTCTTAAAACTTTGGCATATTTTACCCTGCCCAAGATTTTTTTAAGCAATAAACTTAGTGACTTATGATTTAAAACAAAAGTACAAACACCAACACCTATACCGATACCATAGCCCATGATACCCGGGTGCTTCCAAATAACTTTTTTGAAACAAGAAGCATAAGGCAAAAGACATAGTGTTGAATAGTCTTTAAAGTAGTATTAAAAAGTAATAATGTACAGCATGGACAGGAGAAGGCTTTTAAATTCTTGTTTATAGTAACAGTTCTACTGATTAAGCAAAACAAGCTATGAAGCAACAGCCACTTTCTCCATTTTGTTTGCATAGACGTCCAAGAACTTTAAGAACAATTTTAGTGTAAGAAATAAATCCCACCTTCCTGCTTGAAGATGGAACGATATTTTCAAATCTTCTTGCAACAAACAGAAAGCTGTTTACAATAGTATTACAAGAGAGCAAATAGCTAGAGTTGCTATTTAAATTAAATTTGAAATGCGTCCGTAAAGTAAATTAATTACTGGTGACTGAGAACTTCAGAAATGACAATAAACTGTTAACAGTAGTCTCTAATTTCTCTCTTTTATTTTTAATCTTTATTCAGGGTTTTTATGTTTCTCAGATGAACATTTGTCATTCTTAATTACTTGTTTGCAATTCTAAGTGGAACATTTGAGTAACCATCAAATTCTTACAGAATTTATGATAGTTATAGCTGGAGTAAAGCAAGAAATAGTCTCAAAGATCTCATATTTGTCATCAGCTTTAAAGTAAACTAGAACCTTCTATATGCTCTCATCCCAAGTCCTGCTTAGCTAATATCTCCCAATTTTAAAGGCAAATAAAAAAAGGTACGTGCATATTTTCTGCTTGCTATGTAGAAGAAAACATTCCTTTCTGACCTTTGCAAATGATCTCTTTACATCTTGAAGCATAAGATTTCATTATCCTTATCTTAGTAGGCATAAGAACCAGTGTTAGTAGCCATGAAATTACTCAATGCTTTTAAGAATTCTAGCTGCAGTATCTGACTCTCTAACCTCTTCAAGGCTGACTGCGCACAGTGTATGACATTTTCTTTTATTTCCTTTAATTTAGTTGACATTCATTTCATTTGTATGATGAAAGAAAAAAGGAAGATCTCAGTTGCAGTCTCCTCATAATCCTAAATATTTCACTCAAAAGTCATTCTAAAAGCTTTTCAATGTTAAATATTACAGCAGCACCTTGTTCTTTTGGGAAAAGTCCTTCAGAATTCAGCATTAGCGAAGCAAATTCTTAAAGAAAATGCTTTATGTTATAGAGTGATCAAGTAATGCATACCGTGTTTGGGTTTTATAACTAAGTCAAATTTAATAAACCTACCTTTGTTCCTTGCTACTCTTATATTGATAACCAGTGCATTCAGGTATTATGTGCTTACTCTAATTTGATAATTACTCAAATTTGAGATTTGGAAATTGAGACCTAGAGCTTGAGCAATTTAGCCAAGATCATGTAAGGGAGGTCAGTGTCAAAGTGGGGACAGACTCAGGTCCTATACAATTATCTCAACTTATTAGAAAAATCCCCATTCTTAGAGAAAAGCTTCTCAGCTAATGGTGTCTGCCACAGATTCCATAATCTAGGAACTCACCTGACAATGTACACAGTACACCTTATGCTCACAACAGAGGACTGAAAGTACAAATCCTATTTAGAAATATTTCCACATCTGCTTGCTCATTACATTGTTCTGCATGAGGAAAAAGTAAATCTAAAATATGCCTAATCTTTAGAAAAACTGTTATTGTTTCTTTTTGCTAATAGCATTTTAGCTTAATAAAAAGATAACTGCATCAAGCTGATTTTTCAGACCTCATCTAAGTGTATTTAGTTGATATTTATCTTGCTCTTTTAAATAAAATTATCATAGCTCTAAAACTACAATAATACAGAATATTTACCTCATGATTAAACAGGCCTGTTTCAAAACAGGCCTGACAGCATATGGCAAGCTTCTTCCTAAAAAGCTGGTGGAGATTGGGGAGATTCAGAAAAATAGAACCATGAAGTAATCATTGTATTGAATAGGGGTTCAAAATTATCATCATCCAATATACAGAGTAGTTTGTCCTCCATAAGAGGATACAAAAGCTGAAGAGCTGCTTCTGAAAGTAGGTGTCATATCTTGGTAGTCCCTTGGTGTAAGAGCTTTTGTAATACTCTTGTACAGTGACTTTCCAGAGACTTCCCACTGGGGTCACTGTGGTTGTATGATGGCAAATGCATGCTTGCACTTACTGGGCTATCGCCAGGAGCCAAGAATGGGAGGGGGTTTTTTTTGTTTTTTTTTTTCCTTGAAAGGATCATAGAATCGTAGGATGGTTTAGGTTGGAAGAGACCTTAAAGATCTTCTAGTTCCAACCCCCTTCCATGGGCAGGGACACCTTCCACTTTTGGCTTTGCCAAAGAAGTTGTGGTAGTTGTTGCTTGGGATTTTTTTCCCCTCTCTCTCCACTGCAACTGTGCAAGATGCTGTGCTACTAGTATGGGCAACAGCCAGCTGTCTGAAGCAAAATACTAACTTTCAGAATCGAGCCTTGGAAGAAAGTGTGGAGAGGTAGAAAGGAGTTGGCTGTAAATTCATTACCAAATGTGAATTCATGTTCTTTAATTCCCATTCTGTTATGTTTTGTCGCTTGACTTATGAAATTTCAGGCATAATCTGTCAGATGTCAAAGCAGAGAAAAATCTGACACTTAAAAAATACTGACTGTACATCATATCTCTGTGAAAAACTCTTTCTATTGATGACGTAAACCTACTTTTGGTTGTCAAGTATGCCTTGAACTCACTTCTATTAATCTGGTGGAGGGCTGAATTCACTGCAGTGCTTATGAGGTGCTGGTATCATTCCTGCTGTGTAACCAGATCACTTACTAAGGGGCTTTCTAGAGAATGAACAAAGAATCTACATAGGATCTGAATCAGTTTGCCAGAAATTAAAAGATTACAAGATTTTCATTTAAATGGAATAATTGAATACTTTGGAAATGGGATGTTAGTCAACCTTTTGATAGCTGCAACACTTGTCTGTTTCTCTACCACCTTTTCAGGAAACAAAGAATGTTATTTTTCCCCTACAGTCTCTCCTTTAATTATTTATAATTACATGCTCTCACTAGGGCCTAACTTACAACCACTGTAATCCTGTTTTCATTAAATCAATTTATTATTTGAGAATTTGTTCATGAGAATTTACTTAGCAAATTTTGTGATATAAGAAAAATCAGTAGTTACTGATTAACACTAACAAGAATTAAGTGAACCTTCATGTGTTGAGTCTGAGCTTGTAAATCAATGGGGCAAAAGACTTGGCACTATTCATATCAAAATAAGTACGGATGGCTGATTTCTTCTCAACTTGTAACAAGTAGTAGAGATTCAGTTTAACATAGAAACGGTGCTCAAAAGAATCATCTTACCTAGAAATCTAAAGCATTTAAGCTATTCTCCAAGTGAGTGCCCACAAGTAGTTTGGAAATGTGGGATTGAGCCTTCATGAATTAAATAATCATGCCGTTGGTTAAAACTTTTTAAATATTTTTATTACTGACTCTGAAATGTGTAGCAAGTTGGTGGGTTTGGGGTTGGGTTTTTTTTTCCAAAATACTTACTTGGGCTTCTCTTCTAATTTTCTTTCAGCTGGACAGCTTAGCCAGTCAGCACATTTTGCTCTCCAGTTGCCATACAATGTGCTTGGCTTGGGACGTAGTGCTAATTTCCTCGACCATTTGTATGTTGGCATTCCTCGCCCTTTAGGAGAAAAGGTTAGTTGAGTTTTAAGATTGTCAAGCTAATGTTTATGGTGTTACCTTTCCTAATAGAGTTTGGATGGAAATACTGCTAGGGACACTTTTTTTTTTTTTTCCCCAGAAGCAAGGATATCAAAGTAGTATGTTTGAATACAGAAAAGTTTCCCAAAAAGAGCCTTGTATGCCTGTTTTTTTGGGGGGTGATAAGCTCTGAAGGTAACACTAAGACCAAAAGATGACTGAAGTTGTCTATAAATATTAGCAGAGGTATATAGTGCGTGTTTAGATGGTAAATGTGTATTAGATCTGATGGTCCAATTATTATGGTCTCAGCTGTAAGATTCCTGGCATTGGTCTGCCCAGCCTGTAAACTCACATAATCCTTTCTGCCTCAGTGATGAAACCATGGTCAGGATGAAGGGAGGTGGAGATTACCGTGATTATCTAAATTTTCAGGTGAAACATAAAAAAGTGAGGTCCTGACCATTTTCAGTCTTTAAAGATCTGATGGTGCTACTTTAAAACGTGAGGCCTTCCAAATAGCGTACTGGCCAAATTCTGATTTGGAGAATTGCTTTGCCTGCCTCCTTTGTAGAATTGGTTCTTTTCTTCTTTCCCTATTATGTTTTTGCTTTGTACTTTTTAAGCAGATGCTATGTTTCATGTCAGCATTAGTTATTTTGCATTTTACTTTTTTTTATTTTTTTTTAAAGCACTTTGGAGCTTTCAGAATAAAAGGTTTACATGAATGTAAGGGAATAATCACTTATATTTAAAATAAAAAAACCCTGTTGTTTTGTTTCTCCTTTTGTATGTTTCAACAGAGAATTTCTTTATGTTTAAGTATGTTCATTTGTTAGTAATTGACATAGCCTTTGTTTTTTCTTTCAGTCCATAAGGAAACAAGAATGGACAGCTATCATACCAAACTCCCAGCTTATAGTCATCCCCTATCCTCATAATGTTCCTCGAAGGTAACTTCATAATTTTGATTTGCCCTTCACAAAATTACATTAATTCAGAGTTTAAATTAGGCATTATGTGTAGGTTTAAAATTAGTCACTTGTATAGAAAGTAAGTTTAAGAACAATGGCGGGGGGGGGAAGTCAGTTCTATAGATGTAGTTGCCTCAGTGACTAGGCAGAATACTTCTCAAGTATTTACACAGACTCTTAGTGCCTATAAACAATCAAAATCTAGTACCAGCTCACACAAACAATCAAAAAGTATCAACAGCTCAACTTCTGTAAATAATAACATATTTGCTAGATTTACCAACATTCTTTTTGACAAATTGCAAGCATGGTAATGATTGAAGCAAGCATTTTTGTTTCACCAAACATGCAATTTCTGTCTAGTTGCCTATAAAAGCTTTAGTTCAGCCCTTCTGAATGCAGTATCTGTTCCCACAGGTATGAATGTTTTTCTTTAAGTAAATCTGAATGGGTTTGTTACACGAGAGCTTGAACACGGAATTCACTTTGCAATTAAAATGTTTATCCCAGAAAGACTGCATGTTTCTCTCTTTGCTATTAGAGAAAACATTAGTCACGTATTCCAGCTGCTTTTTGCTGCTTGATCTACTAGTGAGGTCAGTTGCATTTATCATGCAGAAATGATTCTGACATCAGTTTCAGCAGTTAATTTTACTATAGGACAAATAACAGTTGAAAAGTGATGTGCCACTTGAGTTGCTAATTAACAACCACAGGAATAACACCTTCCAGATGAAGAAAATTTAGTTATAGTCTTGAGGTATTTGAAGGTACGTGTTATGTAAATATTTTTCTGTCATCTTATCCTTGAACTATTTTTGCTTTCCTATAAAGTAAGTTTATGGAGACTGTAGAATAGCAGAGGATAGAATCCCCAGAAGAGATCAGATTTCATAGTAAATACTTCTTAAATGTATATTATTTTCTAGCATAGATATATTGTTTCCTGAGAGGCCTCAGTTCTGCCTTAGCCTAGAGCCTCCTGCTGATAGTTTTCCCATGATAGGAAGCTTGGAGTACAAAAAGGGTGTGAACTGAGCCTCAGGACCCCACAACATTCAAGGAATGTCTTCCAGAAGCCGTTCAAGTGCTTAATTTTGCTGCTCCAGCATTCTCCTGCCATAATCAACTGGTTCTGTTGCCTACAACTGTAGTTTTCCCTGGGTAAACTTCAGACTGAGAGGTGCTTAACCAACTAGACCCCATAAGGCTGTCCAAGAGCAGCTTCTCATGGGGAGGAAACAATCATATCTTACAGGCTTATTTCATCCTGCTTCTCCAGCTCCCCAAACCCCAGGCAGTTTTGTGGAAGGTTTTCCTACGCATTTTACTCTGCCCTGGGCAGAGGCAGGAGATAAATCTCCTTATGAGAAAGATGGATATCCCTGAGGATATCCATAGCATTCCTGGAAAGTTAAACAGAAACTGAATTTAGACATGGCATTACCTGAAAATAATTATATTAAGCCATACATTTCCAAGTAAGCACCGTTAAGCTTCAGTCTCTAAGTATAGCCACTAGCTTCTGTAGACCAAGTTGTTACCTGTCATACACTAGCAGGTTCTTTTCATCTTTATAAGTTAAATCTGTTTTCTGCTTCCTAATGAGGGGTATTAATGTTTCCTTGGATTTTCTTCTTTTGTATAGCTGGAGTGCCAAGCTGTATCTGACCCCAAGTAATATTGTGCTGCTAACAGCTATAGCCTTAATTGGGGTCTGCGTTTTCATCCTGGCGATAATTGGCATATTACACTGGCAAGAAAAGGTAAGCTTAATTAACTAGATACTTTTCTATATTTTCTATACTATTTAACACTTCCTAATATTTTACAGTCTTGTACATTGGGGTTTTTGAGCAGTTTTCTACAGTATAATTTCTGACACAGATTGCATTAATTCCTAAAAGGTGTTTATTATTAATTCAGTATTTACTGCAAGCTTAAAAATTGGCATTGTTTTTATTTAAGCTCTAAGACACTTAAAAAGGGAAATGAAGAGCGACATGGGTAAGCTTTTGCCATTAAGCTGTTACTCCCAACTAAATGAGATGGTTCTATTTCATATCTAAGCTTTCTATTTTGCAGAGTTTTAAGGAGTACTATTTTGGAAAAGGGAACATAAACTCAGTTTACTTATCTCGAGTTCTGCTGGTAATCTAAAAATAAGGAAAACATCTCTTTTTCTGTATCTATCTTTGCTGATTGCACTGACATTATCATTCAAGACTGTATACAGACTCGATCGTGTGCATATTGGCTGCTTTGCTCTGTGTGTCTGAATTATACATGCAGTGTATAGAAATCCATTGATTTGAAGAAGCATTTTGAAAGGGGCCTTTCATGTCACAAAAGAAATGCGTTCCCATTTTTCTTAACTACGCTCAGTTCACAATCGTATCCAACTGGCAGGATTGCCAATAAATGCTACTACATAGCCAAACCATAATCTTAGCTGTCAAATAAAATTACTGCACATTTTGACATGGTAGAACTGTTTGTTATTTTGTGCTTGTGGAAATAAAATGACCTTGTTAAACATTCAGATAAGCTTTGCGCATGCTTCATATTTAAATAAAACACAAAAGGAAAGAAATACAAAGTTTATGGTGACTGTCCTTAGCATGTCCTACTGTACCAAGAAAGCATTGCTACCTTGTAGCTAGGACTATGCACTGGCTGGGTTTAATTCTGTCTCCAACACATCTTAAGCAATAAGAGGGCAGAAAAAATACTTGGACTTTGAGTTGGGAAAGGATTAAATATGTGTAATTCCATCTGGAGAAATGAAGACTTAATGTCAACGTTTAAAACAATTATTTGTATAATAATTTATATATTGTAATGTAAGGAAGCACTCAGCCCAGAGTGAGTGCTTTCTGAGCCATTTTAAACCCCATTAGGTATATGTGAAAGAAGTGGTGTATTGGTTATATCATAAACTCATTTCCAACAGCTGCATCTTGCTCAAAATAGGCTCAAATATTTGGATAAATTGTGTGTATTTTCAGACTACTGCATAAACATTTGTTAATTCCTATAATTTTCTGAGGCCCTCCTATTGATTTTTACCTTCCCGATGTTTAGAAGAAACAGTTGAGGTACAGAACAAGTAAGAATCTTGACCAAAGCTGTATTATGCATCACTGACATGACTGGGAGTTAAAGTCCAAAGTTCCTTGTTTCTAAGCTTGTTCTTGGTTTACTGGCTCTTCCAGTAATCCTCTTATAAAAATACAGTTCTGCCTAAGTGCCTTACAGATCTCTAGAATACCTATAGCAAAGAAAGGAAGAGGAACTGTACTGGCAGTTACAATTTCTTCTTTTCCCCAGAGGACATAACTGTCTGTTAGCTGCAGTGTTTTATTCAGCAGTTCAAATAAACCATGTACTTGGACCTCTGCAGATAAGTAGTAGTTGCAGCCAACAATAGTTCTAATACACACATCTGCCAGCCAAGTATTGCATTGTTTAAATAACTTCAGGATTTAGGGATAGTATGTTGCTCTGTCATGTCATAGAAATTTTGGATCCATTGGAAAAAAAAAAGAAAAGCTTTTAAATCTCAGTTACTAGTTTTTAGTTTTGAAACCTCAAATGACAGAGAAATTGAGGAAGAACTTACACCATTATTCATCTTACAACACACAGTCTGCTCCATTAGCTAAGGACCTTGATATTCTTGTATTTTGATTCTTTATAACTTGTTTTGTGGTCTTGAGGCTAGTCATGTGAACACTACACTGATGATAATACTTCTCAAGAAGTATTTTGATGGATTCTTCAGAGTATCAGTTACTGTCAAATTTGAAGTAGTAATTTTTTCAGGAAGCACACAAGAAATGGAGTGAAAATTGCTTTCTAATTGAGAGTATAAAATTTTGTGCAATGTGACAAGCATTTCAGTGTAGGAAAGAGTATGCCACTCCCTTCTTCCCACCCCATTTTTGACACTCGGAATACTACTGACATTGATAAGGTTCCTGCCAAAAAGCCAGACTGATATATCTTAAATTTCCCTGACAGTTCTGCTGCTGCCACAAAATGCAGTAAAATCCATAGTTAATCCAATGGAGTTGCTATCATACATAGATACTGTGGGATGAGGAAGTTTTTGGCCCTGAGCCAGAGCAGATGACAAACTTTCATGGCAGAACACATGCACACATTTCTACCCAAAATTGTTGTGTATATTTATCAACTGACATACAAATCTGAATGCCCACACAACAGCATACTGTAAAGGCTTTTCTTCATTTTACTTATAAAAAAAAAAAAAAGTTAGGTATAAACAAGCTAAAAAGCATTTCAATCTGTTTTCCTAAATTCTTTTAAGCTAGGATTTACACATACTGTCTGTCATGACAAAAACACTTTTCTAGAAAAGTTCACACTACATGTTCAAAAATCCTTTAAAGTGCTTTCATACTCTGCTTTAGAACACAAGAGGAAACTTGGGGGAGAGGACGTGTTTTTACACATTACATGGTTTGTAGGTACAATTTAAATAGGCTTCTTTTTTACAGGCGCCATCCAAACTACTTTTTCAGTACATCAATGTGTGTTCTGCATAAATAAGTAGGGAAATGGATCCCACCTCACACTTTCATAATACAAACAAAACCATGGAACATTTGTAGCCTACTTGGTGCTGTTAATTGTTGGTTGAACTGCTATCTTTGTCTAAATTTGTATTTAACAGACGCTTTTAAAAAGAATCTCATTTTAAGTGTAACGTAGATGACATTTACAGTTAATCCAGAGTAATTTCATTTCATATTTATAATGCAGACTAAATAAATGCATACTAAGAAACATTCTTCATTTTTGAAATATTCTTTTTAAAAAAGCATTATTAGAAATAATAGAAAATAATGGGTCATAAATACTAAAACAGCTGAGCATTAACAGCAGAAGCCAATTTTGAGTAGATTATTGCCATTTCAAACTGACATCATTTAAAAGCTAATTATTGGGGCTTTTACTAAGCTTTTTGCCTTTTGTCAAATGAGTGACTTGGAAAAAATCTACCATTCTCTGACATTTGACAGCTCATTTCTGTAATAGTATTTCTCTAGATCCCACAAAGTGTTTCTTTTATTATTATTTTTCAGAAAGCAGATGACAGAGAAAAGCGACAGGAGGCTCATCGGTTCCATTTTGATGCTATGTGACATGCCTTAATATTTATGAAGGAGCTACCACTCATTTGCTTAATTGAAATACTAAATTCTGATTTGTAAAATGATTACCGTGAAAATACTGCTGGTGTGCTATTTGTAAATGTTGCATTATTTGGTATTTATTTGGAAAGTATTAAAATTAGATCTGAATGTCTCACAAGGCCTCTCAGTTAACAGACTGTATATAATAGCGTTTGGTCTTTATTTAACAGAACTGTAAATTTATTTTTCTTCATAAAGGGATCATATTGCATGTACCATTGTTTACGTATCGCCAATTCTTCAGTAATATTTGATAGAAAGCAAGCTGTGTAAATAAAATCTGTCATTTCAGCGAGCAGAATACTTTGTACCATGTGAATTGGTCTTGTCACTTATACGTTCCTGCAAAATAACCTGCATTTCAGAAAGTTAAGCTTGAGCAATTTCTCAGATTACTTGATCATTAATTATTTTGGTTGTACTAAATGGTGCTCAGCCTAAAGTATTCTGTATTTTTCTTTGTTTAAATCTGTATGTGCAATAGTTAAGGAATTTAAGAATTGGAGAACTAAAAGAAACCTGCAATGTTATTGCTAGTTCAGTAGCTCTTCATGGGATAAATGCAGTATTTATGTGTGTTAGTTCTAGAGAGAAGTCAATGCATTAAAAAATTAGAATCATAAAAATTTATTAGCATTACATAAACTGCTTTTATAATTAAACTATAACAGCATTTATTTTAGAAAGGCCTAAAGTCGTGATGAAATGAACTTTTTTTTTTTTACTTATAAGAAAGGTATGGGACTTTTTTTATGTTTAGTTTTCTTTTTAAAGAAGTTAAAAGAACCATTTTGGAGTGGAAGGACAATGAGGATTGACTGCCTAACATTTATTGCTAAGGGATGAGATATACAAAGATTAATTAAGAATAGAATAGGACACTCGGAACAAGCCATGTACGTTATCGATGTACATTACTATGCCCGAATTTCATAAGGCTGTAATAATTACATAAGACAAGTAGCTCAACTTAATATATTTAAAATGGTGATAAAGTTACAATTGCTCAGTGTACTGTGGATCCTGAAAGTCTCTAAAAATATTCATGCTTTTACTTAATAGTTATTCCTTAGTGATATGAGTTTACATGATCAATTGTGCATTTAAATCTGTCAATTTGCATTCCTAATAAATACTGTTTGATAAACTAGAACACACTTTTGCAACAAACTCCTAAGTGTTGGTCTTACGTACTGCAGAGGTGATTGCCTGTATCTCCTCTGGTCTGGCACTTGCCCTGTAACCGGCTGTCCTGTAATGCTACCACTGCTTGTCAATACAGGAACAGAAAAGAGAGAGCAGGTACAAAGCTGAACTGATTGCGTCCACCCTGAATCACAGTCAAACAGTTTGTTACCATGGCAGTGCTGAACAGCGACCCATTCATACAACAGCATCAAGCCAAAAATCAGAAAAGTACTGATAAGCAGTCTACTAAGCTATGAAGTTTTACTAGATATTTCCAACAAAGGAGACTTTCATATTACATAACTGTTGTTATTCAGGATAGCATATTTCCTTAATGCACACCTTTAATATTTCTCTTAGAGTGGCATGAAAAGGTAAGACTTTTTAGATAAATATTTAATGCTGTTGAACTTCTTAAACCCCTTTGATAGAATTTGCTCCTAGCAGCAAAAGTAATAACGGATTTCATAATTAAGAGGAAACACAATTCAATATATTTTCCTGTCTTTTTCAGTTGGTTGGAGAATAAGGCTAAACACATAACACCACTGTGGCAGCAAAGTTGTCTGTAGCCCTCTATCACAGTATAATAAACATAGATTAGCCTCCTTATGCCTTTTGGAAAAACGATTAGGAAAGAAATAACCTCATGCTGACATTTAAGCTGTTGTCAAGTTAACAAAACAATGAACACAGAATCTTTTGCTTTAAGGTATTTTGCATGCTCGGTAGTGCATCATTGCATCACTTTATATACAATACATTATTGGCATTTTAATAGCTTTCTTATAATAAAGTTTACCACAGGTTCTAACTATTCATAGCTTGGCTCACAACAGCATATGCATACTATTTTGAATTAAGGCATTAAATACTGTTAAACCTCTTGTCAAAGGTTTCATGTCGTACTTTGGTTTTCTATTCTGTAAGCATCAAAAATATGTTTGGCTAAGGTTATTGCCATTCTACCAGTAAGTTTAAGAAAGCAACATCAATTAGAAAGTGTAGTTCCAGGTGATTGTCACAGTAACTGAGAAGTGAGAAATAGTTCTAACTACATAAATTTTCAAAGTGCATCCACCATAACACAGCCCTGGTGAGAAATGCTATTGGAAGGCTTCTTCAGTGTGAAATCTCACCTATATAAAAATACCGTTGACACGCCAACTGACAGATGGCTGTTTAAATACCATCTTTCTTTGTTCTCATTTTCCATGAGAAGCTTTAAGATTGAATCTTCCTACCAGATTTATCATTAATGCATTATAATCCCCCAACAAAAGAACCAACTTTTCTGCTGCAGATTAAGAGGCATATTTTATATACTATGATATTCCTCCTATGATGAGGACATCTTTCTTAACAGACCTGTATTTAAAACATTTGCTACACTTAATTTAAGAGTAATCACTATAAATGCACCAAGTCAATTCAGGACTTTTATAACTCCTTTTAAATAAATGACACCTAAATAGTGCAGGAGAAGTCATAGAAGCAAAGAATCATAGAATGGTTTACATTGGAAAGGACCTTGAAGATCATCGAGTTCCAACCCCCCTGCCATAGGTAGGGACACCTCCCACTCGACCAGGTTGCCCAAGGCCACATCCAGCCTACTATAATCATCACAGTTTAGTTTTGTTAAAACAATGTAAAAGCATTAACCATGCCAGTTCTGAAGGTTTTGATAACCAAATGAATTATTTTTAAAAATCCAGAAAATAAAATTAGGCTTTAAAAATCTCAAACTTTGCAAATAAATAGTACTAATTCTAAAGGAATGAGCAATTTTTTTTATCGAAAACTGAGACGTGTGTCAAGAAATCAAGAGCAATAGAAATGTTAAATCTGAAATACTGCTATGCTGTTTCAGTAGCCCTATTATCCATTCTATTTTTTTTTTCCATTTTGGTGACAGGATCTTTTTATTGAGGCACTAGTAATATCAGCCACAGCTGTCACTGAAAATAATCAGCCACACAGCACTATTTTTATAATTAATTTCTGTCTTCAATGAAAAATGTGATCCCATCTATGATACAATCCATAAAAGTTATAAAATATATGCTAACCTTACTTTGAAATTCCTGAATTTCCTAACTTAAGCTAGAAAAGTTTGTAGGTCTATTCTAATACTCAGATCTAATTATACTGCCTAGCAGATAGAGAAGTGCACAGTAAGCTTTCTGAAGACTATCAGTATTCTTCATGCCTATTCGAAAGTTTGCAGTGTTCTTAACTCAGCAGTAAATAACAAAGCCAATTATACGTATTTATGTATGATTATATATTATGTTACTACACTGAGGCACTTGCTCCTTCCATCATTTTCTAATTAGAAAATGTACGTAATAAGATATAGCAAATGCACCTAAATCCTGTTGACAAACCCAGGTACCAGAACAGTTAAAAAGTAACTCCTAACTTCCTTTCATAATTATTCACTGTTGACATCTGTATTTTTGCAACCTCTTTTAAAACCAATATCCAAATAGCCTCAAACGTAGTAAAAAACTGCTGGTCTAAGGGTATTTGTGATGTACAATCTGCTACTCAAGAGTAGCAAATACTTTAGGTAATATTAAAATTAAAACTTCTAGGAGAACAGCAAACCAAAGGAAGCTTTAAGGAAGAACTGTTGGGAGGAGGCAAAACCATTTCTAATAATGGAAATGCAAGCCTTTTATTGCATCAGAGCACCGGTTATAACTCACTCATTTAACTGTTCAGGCAGTTATTTACCTACATCAAAATGAGCAGTCGCATTGCCTTCCGTGAACTGCTTCCATTCAAAAATAAAAATGATGACTCAATAGAGCAGCAGAACAATACACAGCTGGCTGTCCAAAAGCTGTCTTCAACCTTTCTTAACTCACAAACTCAAGTTGAATTAACTCAAGCTTACTGCCAGCTTGACCCAGTGGTACACCATTTTCTTCCTTGGAAAGTAGCACTCTGCAGGCTCAGAAAATGGGAAGTGAAAGTTTCTTCAGACCTGCCACTAGTTTACTATAAAATATTTTAAAGCACCACCTATAGCAAGAACTCTAGCAAGACAAACCAACAGGGATGTCCATGAGAGAAATTTCTCTGAAAGCAGCAGTAAATGATGGCAGAATATGCCCCAAATCTACGAGCTGATGCTACTACCTGCATCTCCCACACTGACAGCTTGGCACAGCCCTGGGAAAAAAAAAAAAAAAAAAAAATAAGGATGGAAAGGCTACTACACTTCTCCAAGTGTGTAATAGCTCACACTTCTAATGGACAAGATAGAAGTTCAACTTTTCAGTTAAATTGACTGTAGCGGATTGGGTCTTTGCAATTACTACCAACTTGTATTGAGCACAAGATATTACTAGGTTTTTCTCTTATTTCTTTGCTGTAAGACAATTGACCACATATAGTTTTCTTGAATGCAAATTCAGCTTGAGATCTGAGAATCAGGCTAGCTCTCTCATTTCTTATATCATCATTAGTAATAAAAATATCTGAGCCAAATTTTTTCATCAGCCACACTGTGCATTCAAAAACAAAAAGCAACGCCCTATCTCCTAGCAATATGCACGACAGCATAGTCAGATTTTAATTTTGTGCCTATGTACTTGCAGAGAGGATAAAAACTTGTGGATGATGCACAGATACAGTAGAAATTATTAGTCCATTAGATATTTTCTTGAGTTACTACAGTAAACGTTTTTGTTAGTAAAGAAAAGAATGCAAAGTAGATCCACCTAATGAGGACTGCTCTTTATATAGGCGTTTTCACCATAGAACACACATTGCATCACACCACTATAAAAACATGGTTAAGAGGTGAACAGAGAGAAATTGCTTTATCCACTGCTGGAATGCATCAGCATTTTAACAATTCATGAGAAAACTACCTTTTGAGAAGGACTGTATCATCTCTATTTAAAATTGAACGGACAATTCGAGTAAGCGGAATAATATAATTATGTAACTTGGGATTTTGCCAGAGCATCAAGCTTAATACTTCATCAAGCTTCTTAGAACACTGAAATTGATCTTTAATATCCGGAAAAGCTCAGGACCTTTACTATAAGGTCTCGTCGGGTGTCCCCAGCGCCCCGTGGGAGGAGTGCCTCCTACCGCACCGCCCGCACCACGGCCCCGCGGGGCTCCGCGCTGGCTCGGCCCCCTGCCGCTGCCCTCCTCCCTCCTTGCTCAGTGCGCCATAACTGACAATCATATTGACCTGAAGAGCCTGAAATATTTCACTGATAATCTGAAGCAAGAGAATGACCTTTTCTGACGGGATCCGCTGACCTTTGAACATCGTAGAAAAAATGTAACATTCGAACACATAGCACCAAAACACAAGGAAATCAGAGCTTCACCTCTCACAATCATGCTCGAGACTGTAGTGAGCAGCCCTGCTCCTTAAGCAGACGGAATCGCAAGTTGCAATTATGCATCTAATTTACAGTTTGCAAAATCTAGTGGGTCTATCGAGTGGGTTCCAAATTGGTTCCATAAAGTGCCTGAGCTCGGAGAGCGGAGTTCCGCGTGGGGTACCTGGAGGTTCAGACTCGCATCGTTGTGCATGACCGCGATGGGATCAAGAGAAGATGCGAGTTAAGGGGAGAACGTGACCTCCTGCATCCTGCGAGCGGTGCTGGAGCCTGCTCTCGGGCACGAGAATCCCGCGGCCGCCGCGCCCGGCCCTGCAGCCCCCGGCCCTGCAGCCCCCGCGGTGGACGTGCCGGCAGGGCTCTGCGAAGCTTTGCAACACGTTCCGCATGCGGATCTAAACATTTCCTTGTTTCAATACTTCGGGATGCTGAGCAAAAGCTCTCAGCGTCGCCTAATCGGCAGTTCTAGGGAAAAGACATTCTATATGAAATGCCCTGAAACACTTCAACCCGCGTTGCCTATGGGAGAATTGAAAAAATCTCTAATGGGCTTACATGTGTTGCTGTAATTTTACACGTAGCCTATCGGTACGGCAACATTTCGCGGCCATGCTCCCGGCTGTCCGGAACAGCAGCGGCTCTTGCCCTTACACGCCTCCCCCACAAGCGCCGAGGTGTCCGGGAGGACGCGGAGCCCCGGTCCCCACGGGGTGCCCCCGTGGCGGGATCTGCCGGCCGGGGGCTCTCCCTGCCCGCCCCGCCCGGCGGAAAGCCCTTCTCCCGGGGGGTTACGCTCATGCCTCCCCCCGACATCGCCACCTGCCCCACCTCGGGCCCTTTCCCTAAGTAACATCTCCCCTCACAAAGCTAAACCGATGTGATGGATAACCGGAGGTATGAGAGCCAGGGCAGGCAGCAGGCTAAGTGCGCCTTTTTATTAACTTCTTGTAAAGTAATAGCTCCATTTTAGCTGTCACTCTTGTCAGACAACAGCCGCACAATAGCGTGTGATGGGCTCTTCCCGGCGCCTGAGCTGCAGGCAGCACGCTACAGCCAAACAGGCAGCTGGGCACGCCGCACGGCTGGGGCCGCACGGGCTCTCTGCCACGAGTGAAGGGGAGAAGGGGAGGAACAAGAAGACGAAGGGGAGGACCGGCACCCTTTTATCCCACCGGGACCCCACTCACATCCCAAACAAAGGCGGACAGCCGGGATTCAGGCTCAGCCGAGCCACTGCGTCCCGGAGATGGGCCGCAGCGCTCGCCCGCTCCGCCCCGGTCGCGCTCCTGGCGGCCGGCACCGCCGGGCCTCTCTCCGCTGACGGGAAAATCCCGGCAGACGGGCGGGGAGGAGGGGGCCTGGGGCAAGATGCACGGCGGGGGACCGGGGCGGGGTAGCCTCAACAGGACCACTACCGGCTCCCTGTAGGGACGGGGCGAGGACGGCCGCTGCCCCGCCGCTACAGCCACCGCCGCCCCCGCTCGGTGCCCGACCGGGCGGGTGGAGCGCAGCGGCCCCGCCGGCTGCGGCTGTGGCTGCTTGCGGGGCTCCGTGGGGGGCGGGCACATGCGTACAAGCGGCTCATCCAGGCAAACACCCCTCACATCTTAAATGAGCTTCATTTGCCGGCAGCCGCTTCAGTCGGGCTGGGAGCTGCCGGGCTGCGNAGCCGTAGCCGCGGGCCACAGCGCCCTCGCGGGGGGCCGCCGCCGCTCCCGGCCGCGGCCATGGAGCACCGGTGATCGCCGCCGCGGAGTCGCCGCCGCGGCCGCCGGGATACAATGGCCCTGCGCAAACTCTGCTCGGTGCTGGAAGGTAGGAGCCGCGGGCGGCACGGCGCCCTCCGCGGGAGAAGCTGCCCGCGCCCCGCCGGGGGGGAGATCGCGGTACCCCCGGGGTCGCCCGCACCCTCGGCTGCCCCGTGCGGCCCCCGTTCTGCCGCAGCCGCCCTCCCACCGCCAGCGGAAACTTTAGTACGAGGGGCACGGGGGCTGCGCGGGGGGCGGCCGCCCCGCCGCTGCCGGGGTTGCCCTTCTCGGGTAGCTGCCGCCCCCCAACGCCGCCCCACCGCACCGCTTCCCTGCGGGGCGGCCGGCGGGTCCCCGGCCCCGCTCTGCTCCGCGCGAAAACAAGCGCTGCGGTGGCGATGCCGGCGACGGCTCGGGGCTGCGGGTCGGGCGCTGCCGGGAGCCCAGCGCGGGGCCGTGGCGGGCCGGGAGCCCGTAGCCATCCCGGGCTGCGCCCGTCCCCGCTGGGCGCGGGCGGGCGGCGGGAGCACCTCGGCACCTCGGGTTGGGGGTGGGGGGGGTCCCCAGCCTGGAGAAACGTGGGTCACGGTGGCAGCAACCCTGCCCCAGTGCCCCGTGTATTCCCCAGACACACCGAGAGCTTCCTACGCTAGAGTCCGTTCCTGCTTTCTGAACTCTCCTAACGAGCTGCCGAACAGTGATCAGGTTATCTTTACTTGTTATCGGGAGAAAGACCTGTTTTCAGCAAGGTTTTCACCAAATCCGTCACCCGAGTCACACGCTACTGCCTGGCAGGTCACCTGTACTTCTCTTCCACTTGAGGCTTTTAAATCTTGTTTCTAACTTCTTTAGGTTCAGAGGTAAAGAACTGAGGAAGGCTCCTCATCCTAGCATTTCTTTGTCTGTGGTATTATTTATACAGCCCGACAATGAGCGAGGGTTTTCTGTTAGAAAATAAAGCTAGATACTGCAGTTAACATTGTGCCTCGAGAGACTGATTCTAGCATTCTGTATCTTCTTTAGCAATAGCAGACTTGAACCATCAGGGATTATTTTTTTTTTTTTCAATTAAATTACTCCATTAGGAGATTCTGGAGCGTCTGCTTGCATTATTGAAGCCAACAAGGTATTCTGTTTCTGATATGCACTGATGTCCTCCTACGGTATGAAAGTTATAAAGAAGTCTGTTTTAAATACAGAATGTTTCCACGAGTCATAAAATCCCACGTTCCTGGCCTGAAGGACAGATGTCTTCAGGGTTTAAATAAATATTTTTCATTTGTTAGCATAATAATTGAGATACTTGCTTTCAATAACAACCTGTCTCTCTATATAGGTGTTAACCATCCGCTGAGTTTAGATAACATAGGAACATAAGGTTTACATAGGGGAGAAAAGGCATTTAGATTTTTTTTTCCACTTCCTCTTTCAGTAACATAGTTAAATACCACAAACCACTATAAAACAACCATAAAATACAACTGACACTTCTACTTCTTAATTACTTTCTATATACACAGATGTAATTACATTTCAGAAATATGTGATTGCTGCAGATTTGACTATACAGGTTTTCTCCTGAACAGATCTCATGCCAATCTTTTATAATCACCTTAGCTTACAGGTAAAAAGTCCTTCTACAGTATTTTTTTTTGTATTATTCATATTCTATGAATTGCACAAAGCCATTAGTCAATAAGCTGTTAGTATTCTAAATGCATCACTTGCCATGACTACAGAAACAACCTATCATTACTGAGCATCATACACTCCCTTTTATCTCTTCTACACTGGAAGTCTTCATATAGTCCGATTATTACACCTAATCACAAAGAAAAAAAAGCATTCCTATAAATAGGCACATAGATTTAATCCCAAAAGGAAACTGTTGGGAATAACATTCAAAGTAAACCTCCATATTTTACAAGTTGCATCTTAAATTCTGCATGGAAGCTCTACCTACAGTGGCAGTAATTTTTTTTCACTCCATACAAATAGCTTTGTGTGCAGAACTGGGAGAGTTCTGCTAAAACATATATGAAGTACAATGAAGCTCGGTATATTGGGAAAAATCATATATCTTTTAATAATACTTAGAAACAGTTTAATCTTCTGCTCTTAACATGGAATGCATATATACATTTCTGTCATTGACAAAGGTTATATTTTTTTTGGCTGTATACCTCAGGGCAGAAGCAAGCCCATCACACTCACTTTGTGGCAATTCAAATTTCTTCTATTATGCTTGTTCAGAACTACTCTATAGTTCTTCCTTAGCTATCGATAATAAGGGCTCATTTAAATAAACATCTTAATATAATTCTTATTGCTTCTCTCCATAGTGTTCAGCAGAACTTTTAAAAGTCTCATCCTGAACCCCATCATCTTTCTTTGATTACTTGCTCTCATCCAGTTTACCAGCCAGTAGTGCTGAGTGGAAGCGATGGTGGACCACGACAGCACTGAGGTTGCAATAGCTGCAGGTTTTGCTGAAGTGGAGCCCAGCCAATGCCCACCTGCTTTCTCAGTGGTGTATGTCACCTATTGGAGGCCAAGGTGCTCGCTGCGTTTTTGTTGTTGAAAGACAAAGCCTTTTCCTCCTGTCTTCAGTTCTCAATGAGATTTTAAACACACTAGAATCATTCTTTAATCCTAGCACAGCTTGCAAAATGCAACTGCTCTGCAACAATAAAGCATTATAACCCTCTGCTTCACAAGAGAGAAAAGCAGCTGCTTTCTTAATAAAGCCACGTTCCTGTTATGCTTTGGAAGTAAATATATCTATCTAGAATTTCCTTGTATTTGCTATTCCCTCAAAATGTGTTTGCTAAGAGCATGTTCCAATTCTTCAAATATGCTCCCTCTTTCGTTTCCATATGCTATTATTTAGTTAAAAAAAAAAAAACAAACCATGAACCCTAAGTTAAATCCTGATGTACATTAGTTTTGGACTATTTCGGTTATTATATTGGATTAACTTAAAAAGCCAAAAACGGAATACTGTAGTTTCTGTCCCGATAATTCAACAAGCAGCCAACGCTAGAACAAATTACTGCTACTTCTGGAAAGTCGACATTCCCAGCCTTCCAATGAGCTACGGAACTATTTCCAACTCTGGCAGGTTGCAAGAATGTGGAGTACTATGATTAACTTCCTGCCATTCTGCTCAGCCCCCTCATTTGCATTTTGGCATGATTTTAACAGCTAATTTCTCACAAACAAGTAGTGTTAGGAAGTAATGCTTCCTTCCCCACAAAAGCTAGGAATTATGGCCTCCTGTTTCCAAAATCAAGAGGTGTAACAATGGCCCAAAAAGCTGAAAACAATCAGAGAAAAAAAGATAAATTAAAAATCAGTTAATGATTTCATTATTTGTCCATTGAAACCAAAAGCAAAGTACTGACTGTAGAGGCTACAGTGGCTCTAATGAAGGCAGTATCAAGTGTAAGTCAGAATTTAATTTTTTACTGAAAAACGGGATCTACTTGCAACCTTTTCTGCTGTACTCAAAAAAAGCTAGGCACCAAACAGCTTGTACCGCTAAGCAGTTAAGCAGAAGTAATTCAAGTAAGGATTCAGAAAGCTGCTGTTATAAACAAGGAAAGTATTTGGTGGTATGCATTATGCCTTGCTATTAATACATATACAAACTTAATATCCAAAACGCACCACTCCAGAGTAGCATAACTTCAAAAACATTAACTCCCTAGTTTTCCTAAGACATAGTTGATGACGACCTCTAAAATTTTTACAGAACAAGTTGGTTATAATTACATTGATATTAATAGAAAAGTTCAGTATATAAATCAGGTGTAGCCGGAGTACAGAATAACACTGGATTGAAGCTAAAGGAGCTATTAAATTATGTATCCTTATCTAATGAAAAAGCTAAGATTTTCAGCACCTTCCCTAAGGTTTAATTCATGGACAGAGATTAGACAGAAAAATTACCCCCAAAATGAAACTTTAAGTTATTCATCATTTATGAACCTGTCAGAAATTCACAATGTAATTCATTGCAGGAATGGTGAAGACAGCTGATAAACAACTGCAATTATACCAGAAATTGCACATACTCTTGTACATGTTTACATACAAAACAGGTTACACACATAGCGATGGACATGCTTATCTGGACTGAAGCAAAATCTGAATTAGTGTCTTGGATACAGTTGGGGTTCTAGCCCTGCAAACAGGCTTGCTGCTTTTCTGCCTTACATACTCAAATTTGTTTTTTAATTAATGAAGCACTTACAGTCTTGGACAACTTAAATAGCTTGCTACATCGATTGATATATGACTGACAACTGCCATCTCAAATACTGCAAGTGACTGGGGTGGGGGAGTGTAAATTTTTCAACAAAAAATCAGCAGGTAACTTTTCATGAAAAAAATCCCACATTTCTTTTAGCTTATCTTTGTGCTTCACTCCATTTTCTGTTATTACAAAGCTGACCCGCTATCCAGCAGGAAAGAACTATCAATATGGGAACAATACATTTCACAAAAACTCCTTTAGCATACAATAAAATCCATGAACACAGAGAAGTCTCTTTTTAAGGGACTGAGAGTGAGGAGCTAGAAAAAGAAATATTAATTTATACCCTGTACACAAATTGTTGTCAGACATGACAGAAGACAGCAGAACTTTCAATATTAATTTCATAATACACATTCCTGAAAAGATTTCCCCTGAAAAATACACTATATTGGTAATAAAGAACAAGAGATGAAGAAGTATGGTACCATCTGATCTATTTTTAAGTCAAAAAGTATCACTAGCCAAGCGTTGTAGGAATAAGTAATCTCTGTGAAAGATGTATTCAGAATCGTTATGTACACCAAGATCAGTTCTGCCAGCTACAGGGAAATCATCTGAACTTAAAGTGAGTGTATATATTTTAATAAGGTTTTTGGAACCCCTCATCAACATGGTTTGCACATGCAGCCTTCTCATCGGTCTCTTGCTACACACAGCTTGGAGATGAAAAAGGATCTTCCATATAAAAAGGAAAGCTTCTATTTTAAAAATGAAAGATATCATTCTTCTGGCAGAAGTTTTGCTGGCAGACATACCTGGGAATGGATTATAAGTAACAGGAGCAACTGGTAAAATGAAGTAGCCCACAGCTGCTTATACGTTTCTAATGGAGGAAGGGAAGAAATGTTAAATGTTTTGAGCAAACCTGTAGGGGACTCTGTCAGTCCATTCAAGCATGAATTGTTCTGCAGATGATTTTGATCAAAGGGACGTGGGAGAACTGCATTTACTTCCTGAATCAGTTAACCTGGTTTCTCTGCAGAGATATGGGGTCCCAATTTGTTTCTTTGGCAGTTTTAAAGAGAGGAATCCCTACTGGAAACAGCTGGAGTAAGATGAAACTGTTATATCTGAGAACAGACCTGAGTGCATGCAGATACCCTGCTGGCATGCTAATGGCTAACAAGATTTGGATCTTAGAAAGGTGCTGGAGTCACTGTTAATAGCTGGTGAAGCCCACTTCTGCTATCAAGCTTTTGTGAGGAGGATTAAAAATGGTTTGGCAGCACCATTAGCATGCTCTTGGGAAGACTTACAAACAGCTAAAATCTGTCTTGCCTGATGCACACCTTCATCTCTGTTACTTTATTCTATGGCAATCCTGCAGTATATTCCAATATGAGGAAATGACCAGTGCTGTTAATAGGCTAAGTTATAGGCACCCACCTTAACTGCTCTTTGACACTCCTTTAACCAGTCTGCAAATGTCCTCTTGAGACCACAAGAGATTAGGGAATATATACAGACTATGAACAACAATAGCATGTGGGATTCGAAAACCGCTGTGTTTTCATCCTTAGCAATAGAATTGTTTGTCTAAAAAAGCAGCGACAGATGCAATCCAGTATTCCTTTTATCAATTAGCAAATGTCACCAAATGCTAGGAAGAGAGAGAAAAATCTCATTCCCTGGAATTTAGTTTGTGTTTCTGAGCTAAAAATGGCTTGAATCAGAAATGCACTTAATTAGGTTTCTGAAAGAAAAGGAGGTGACCATCCAGACAGAATTACATAAAATCAAGCGTCTCTTTTCTTTCCCCCACTTTACCTTGTCTTTCTAAATTGCAGAAGTTCTTTACAAGAAGACCAGTCAATTACTTTGAATTTGTGCAGCATCTAACACCATGGAACCCTACACTTGATCAGAGTCCTCTAAGGCAACCAAACACATAGAAGTAATTTATGTTGTATATATAATCTTGGCCAGAGAATAAGATAGGATATGACATCACAAGTGTCCCCACCACATTAATAGCTAACATTAATGTTTAGACTTATGTGGGGAAAAAATGGATGTAAAAGCTGGGATACTGTGATTAGCAGTTACTGAAAGTAACATTAATTTTAGCACACAGGGCAAATTTGGAGCTAGGTTTAAGAATAGTACACAGAGAAGGATTCATTCCCATAAGGCAAAGCACAGTATATAATTAAGATCAAGCATGTGTTACTCTAGGCTGTATCTGCCAGAAAGAAGCAGGCATCCTGGCAAGATTTTCTAACATGCATGACCTGTGTGTTGCCAATTACTGTCTATTTGGACTATATGTATACAAGGTGCTGCCTAATCCACAGAGTACAGCACAAAGATAAAACAGCGAATCCTGCTTTAAGCAATGTCTATCATCTTTATCCCTAGGATTCTGACTACTACTATACTCAGAATGTGTAATACTCTAAATAATTAAGTCTTTATTTAAAAAATTGGTGGAATTTTTCAGTCCATTTCTCAGTTGTGCATGACTGCTCCCCAGTTTGATATTTAGCTTGCCCTGTGTGCATAGATCCCCTACTGTCATCACTGAAGACAGACACTGCTCTCAGAGCCACACAGCAAATCTAGTGTGTTTTCTCTATATGCGAAGATCCCTAGAGCATGCAGAAAAAGCAGAGAAAGGACATACCATAGGGAGCTCAGAGCAGTACTGTATCCCATGAAATCTGAAGAATGCATCTTGCCAGAAAGTACAAGCATATGTCAGATTTGCAGCCTAAAGCACTTGTTTTTTTAAGCAACACACTGATTTCTCAATATTGGGTTGAGCACCCATTTGCTATAAAATTAACTATATCATTCTTATTTTTAAAGAGAAATAGGAGCCACTCATTGGTGAATCTTTCTATATATACTTCAATACACAAATTAACACTTTTTTTTTCAGCTTAGATTTATTTTAGAGAATTTTAATAAATGCCAGCAAAGAAAATCTTGACTCTTGCAAACAATGCATAGTTTATTACACCAGTTCAGGGGATTCTTTTATATCATTCCATAAGCCTATTTCAACAACAGAATAGTAATAAGAATTTGCAATGTATGGTTAGTGTCTTCACTCTTAAAAAATTATACAGCTGTCTGCAGGCTATGCAATCTAAAATATTTCATGCAAAGAAGTGAAGAAAATGAAAAATCTATTATTTTAAAAACAGAGACAGAAGCTTGCTGCTTTTTCTTTATTTCTACTTAATGTTCACACAGGTAAAAACTATCAGATCTTTAAATGGTAGTACAAAAGTATGCACCATAATTCGTGGAATAAAAGTCTGTAGCAAATACCAGATTCATGAATAAAACAAGCCCCTCTAATCTGTCTGCCTCAGTGGCTATGCTGATGTTGGCTTCATGATAGCCTCTTCTACAGTGTACATATCATGAAGTAGAAGCTCAATATAAGGTGCAGAAGCACTAACCTCTGTTGTATTTACCAACTAAATATCTCTAAGTTTATAAGGTCAGTCTCCCATATTTCAGTGTCATCTAGTAGAATTCTCACCGCATTCCTCCGTTAAAAACAAAATGATCAAACCCACCCATCTATCCATTTGATACTCAGTGCAGTCATGCAATCCTGAACTGTTTGTCCTGTTGCTTACATTGGCAAGCCATGTTCAAGTGGCATTTTTAGATACTTACTACTTCGGCTTCCTGTACCATAATAGAATACAGAGCCAAGTCTAGAGTTATCTTTCATCCACACTGAAGAACAGTCATGTCACAGTGATATGTAATAGACTTTAAAAGAGGAAAAAAGAAGGAGCAGAGGAATACTGTGTCCCATTGCAAGTTCAGGTGCATTATAACTATTCAAATTTCAGTTTACAGAAATAACAAGATAATTCTTCATCCTTCTGAAAGTGCTACAAGACTTTTAGTAAAAGTAGTTTGGTAACTCATGTCTGTTCTAATTGCTGTGTCTGTGTTCCCACATGCAGTACCAGGACACTGGTTCAGCACTAGCTTTCCACTGCACCATTCTACAGGATCTGGCTCTTCTCTAGACATCTTCCTTCCTTCTTACTGACTTGTATGGTCCAAATTAGCCTTTCAGATTCAAAAATATTTTTTCCAGGCAGCGGTATGGATTTAGAACACCAAGTGATTGCTTTGTTGTTTTTAAAATGTATGCAAAAATGGGTTAATGGAAGCAGTCTACAAGGTCTAAAAATATTCTGACTGATTTTTTTTTCCCCTTCTTTCTTTCCCTTTCATCCTGAACATTGATAGGCCTTGTTTTCAGCCAAAATCCTCCTGTTTGCTATCTCACATTATACTGGGTCATGTAAATGCACACAGTTTAAGGCAATACTACCTCCAGCGTCTCTGCGCACTACTCTCAGGAAGAACAGATATAAGTCGTCTCTCCACCTTTTTGCAATGTTGCAGAGATAAGGACAGCACACATACAGAGTATTAGTCAGAGACACCTCTTTTCTTTATCATACTATCACCCAGGATAAAAGGAAGGCCCTTAAACATTTGCTACCTAGGCTGCTTTGAATACATCGTAAGAGTTGTTGAGGCCATTAGAAGGATAGACATTGCCAGGGAAAGGGAAGAGATGGAAGAGATTAAAAATGAAGAGGATGAAAAGGGCAGGGAACAAAGAGAAGGTGGCCCATACTTACTATATCCACTCATCCATATAACATGACAAAAGGAAGACAGTAAGACAAATACTCATCCCATTTATCTTCTGTAATTGCCTGCGTATCCATGGTGTTCTGCAGGAAACATGCATTGTTCATTTGCACTTGCACACACATACACAACTCTGGACTATTTATAGAAAAGGCCAAGATTTTAGTGAAAGCCAGTCAGATTTTCTGAATTCCTTTTAGGAGGCTTCTTTCTGTATCCACATCATTTCAAGAAGGGAAATCACTGGTTAATGTAACTGAACATCTATTCTTATGTTGTCTCTATCTGTACAAGAGAGCACGATGACTGAAATAAACAGAGATGCTTATTGATATTTTCAAGGTGAAAAAGAAAAAAAAAAAAGATATACTATAACAGTGTTAGCCATAGTAGATAGCTATACTAAAAAAAAACCCCACCAAATCAAACAAATAAACCCACAGATTTCCCAGTTACTTGAAAGTGACTGCCTGCATTAATTTTGATAGTCATGAAAGGATTTACCTTACTCATATTTCTGTGTTTCTTTGCTTTAAGAAAAAAAGACAAAGCCTATTTCGCATTTTAAGAAGCAGCACAACAAGTTATAAAGAGATTGCTATGTCCTTGCAAAATAGAGGGTGGGCGTCTCCCATCTTTAAGAAAGGTTAATTCAGTTGAAGAACATACTGACACATGATTTGTATGACTATGGAAACTGCATTCACTTTAATGACAAAAGCCAACTTTGAAGTGTTGCTCCAAAACCAGCGTAGAAAAAAACCAAAGAAAATACATAGACAATTTTATAACCACTATCAAGATTCTCTGTTAGGGACAAGCTATCTCAGGAGTACAAATGCTTTGTAAGTTCATGCACTTAAACTCAGGTCTTTGAGTGCACAGTGTAAACACAGAAGCTGCAAAAATAAACTGCAAATAATTTTGAAATAGTAGCATCTATATAAGAAATATTAAAAACTAAAAAATATCTGAAAACTGATGTCAATCGTGTTAATAAAGATGGGATATTTCTTCATTTTATTTGCTTTATAGAATAGACTCATAGAATCTTTTAGGTTGGAAAAGACATTTAAGATCATTGAGTCCATTAACCTAGCACTGCCAGGTCTGCCATGGAATCATGTCCCTAAGTGCCACATCTGTCCTTTAAATACCTCCAGGCATGGTGACTCAACTACTTACCTGGGCAGTCTGTTCCAATGCTTGATAACCCTTTCAGTGAAGAATTTTTTCTAATAATCCAAGCTAAACCTCCCCTGGTGCAACTTCAGGCTGTTTCCTCTTGTCCCATCACTTGTTACTTGGGAGAAGAGACTGACCCCCACCTTGCTACAATGTCCTTTCAGGTAGTTGTAGAGAGCGATAAGGTCTCCCCTCAGCCTCCTTTTCTCCAGTCTAAACAACCCCAGTTCCCTCAGCTGCTCCTCATAGGACTTGTGCTCCAGACCCCTCACCAGCTTCGTTGTCCTTCTCTAGACCCTCTTCAGCACCTCAATGTCTTTCTTGTGAGGGGCACAAAACCGAACACAGTACTCAAGGTGCAGCCTCACCAGTGCCGAGTACAGGGGGATGATCACTTCCCTAGTCCTGCTGGCCACGCTATTTCCGATACAATCCAGGATGCTATGGGCCTTCTTGGCAGCCACCTGGGCCCCCTGCTGACTCATGTTCAGCCAGCTGTCAATCAACACTCCCAGTTCCTTTTCTGCCAGGTAGCTTTTCAGCCACTCCTCCCCAAGCCTGTAGCATTTAATGGGGTTGTTGTGACCCAAGTGCAGGACCCGGCACTTGGCCTTCTTGAACCTCATACCATTGGCCTCGGCCCATCAATCCAGCCTGTCCAGATCCCTCTGTAGAGCTATCCTACCCTCAGGTGGATCAACACTCCAGCCCACCTTGGTTTTGTTTGCAAACGTACTGAGGGTGCACTCAATCCCCTCATCCAGGTCGTTGATAAAGATACTAAACAGAACTGGCCCCAATACTGAGCCCTGGGGAGCACCACTTTAAAGACTAGTGAACACCCATAATTTGAAGACTGGTAACAGGTACTAGATACTTTCTTCTGAAGGATGAATTCTCTATCTAGGGTGAGTCAGCAATGATTAACAATTGATACTTTGTATTGCAATAATGACAGTTGGGAGGTATATTTTCAGTATATTAATACTGATGAAAATAAGGAATTATTGCAAAGATGGAAATTGCAAAAATACCTAAGCCTTAACCTACTATCTCATAATCCATCCCTAAAAATCAATTAAGCTTCTAGGAACATAACACTTGTTTGCAAGACCCATATGGTGTTTTAGAACACCCACAGTTGTGAACTTGACTTACAAGGGAGAAAGCTGGTTTTGGTAAGGAAAGTCTCATAATGATATACAACCTGTTTTAACATGGGTAGAGAGAAGAAAGGGCAGCAGAAACATACATAATAAAACACAAATGCTAGATGGACACTTTCAGGGGCAGACTTTGATTCCTTTTGTCTTTCCCCAAGATAATATATCTATGCCAACCATTACAGTAGCATCTAGATGAGTTCAGTCAAGATCACTGTAGTTCACAGTCAGTGCATGTTCACTCTGGAACTCTCTTAAGGGCTGGAAGTCTAACAGCAAGTCGGGGAAAATCACAGATAGAGAAAATGCCATTTCAGCATGTGCCACTAAAATGCCTGAGCAAGAAGAGAAGAAAATTGGGAAAATAAAATGAACTTTATGAACGTGACAATAAAATTTCCACTGAAATCTTTTTTTTCCTGCCTGTCTGACTTAGTATTAACAAGTAGATTAAGAACATGGGAAAGGCCATACCAGGTCAAATCAATGGTCCATCTAGCCTGCTATCTTCTTTCACAGAGATATAAAAGCAGAGGTCTCAGAAAGAGTATAAAAGTAGAGCAAATTATATTTGCCCCAAATATTATCCCAGACTTCCAACAACTTATGTCTTAAGGGATTTCTGAAACAGAATTTTCTACCTTAAGGATCTGTTGTGAAGTATCTGCATTAAAAAACCCAAAAAAAACCCCAAAAACCAACTTGATTTACTTTGAACATGCCACGTGCTAGCTTTGTGTGATAACCCCTGGTTCTTGTATTAGAAGATACAACAAGTAGTTGCTCTCTGTTCACTGTCTCAATAACACTCATGATTTTATAACTTGTATTCTATATTCCCTCAGCCAGCTTCTGTCCAGGGCAGAGTCCTAGCCTACTTAGCTAGTTCTCTAAGATATGTGTCCAGAATTGTAAAGATACTCAAGATGGAAGCAAATGAAAGGTTTGAAGAGTAGCATAATGATATACTGTATTTTATTCTCTTGTCTCTTCCTGGTAATCCCTTTCAATTTGAGGAGACCAAGCATTTTAGGAAAATCTGGACATTAAGCCTGTTTTAAAACTGCTGATGAATAGTGGAATATGGAATCTTTAATACATGCTGTTCAGATTGACATTTCTTGGGTGCAATGAAAGTGCAAACATAAGCGAAAGGCCAAAAGCAAAACCATCTAGACAGCTTCTGGAAGGAAGGCAGGCAGGAAGGAAAAAGAAGATTGGGGGAAAGAGCATAACAAAATCTGTGTCAGGTCCAATATTTAGTCAGTTCAAATCTAGAAAATGCCAGCATGTACCAACACCTGAGACTAACACAAAACTTCAGCAAACCAGAGTGCTTGCAGCAGTGCACATCCTAACAGTGTCCACATCCTAGTGGTTGTCACTGCTCTGAGTCTCTCCATTGCTACAACCTGTATCTGCTCGTTTTCTACTGCCACATCATTTGCAGAAATCAATGGTATTGTGGCAGCATCACAACTATCACTCTTGCAAG
Source organism: Anarhynchus alexandrinus (assembly GCA_008711295.1). Lineage (NCBI taxonomy): Eukaryota > Metazoa > Chordata > Aves > Charadriiformes > Charadriidae > Anarhynchus > Anarhynchus alexandrinus. The sequence continues at coordinate 256,553 of VUYV01000062.1, read as the reverse complement.
CACAGCTCTATAGCGCTCCTGAAATCTGTGTGGGGATAAGACCATGCAGTGTCTCTTGTGGCCCTGATTAATTTTTTGGAAGCTGGAGAAGTCTTTTGCACATATTATGCATGTGGAGTTTTAAGATAATATAGGGTTCAATGTGGCAGTGAAACATCTTGTTTCAGGATATAAAAGTTATATAGAAGATATATACTATTTAATTTTATAAAATGCTTGCAAATTAGTAGATACTCTAGAAAATATTTTTAAAGTCCCCTCAAACAATAAATTGCTATTCTCATATACAGTTTCTTAAGGAACCTGGAAGAAGAACTGACAGTGCACTTAGACTGCAGTGGTTTTCTAAAGCTGAAATTTTAAGAAAGCACATAAATTAATTACATATTTTTGTATGTTCTGAGTTGTTTTGGCTAGTGATTCTAGGATTTGCATGAATCAAGACTGCAGAAAATGGTCTATTATTTTGATGAATTACTGATGTTTTTCCTGTCCAATTTCTCTCATCAGTGTTGCTAGTAACAATCCTTGTAGTGGAAGGGATTGCCGTTGCACAGAAGACACAAGGTACAATTTTGGTTTGATGATTTTCTTTCAAAAAATATAACAGTTTTATAATTTTTAATATAAGTGAAAGAAGGTATTTGTGTTCAGGTATTAATAGCTCTTGAATTACCAATATGAATTCCATTATTTTGCATTTTCCCTCTGTTTACTGTATTTTTTCCAACTGGACAAAGCCATTCAATCACAAAGAACATGGACATTCACTTACCCAGTTAAAATTCTATGGTTTTAGACCTTAGAGGTGGAAAAAACCCACCACGGAAATTCATGTTTTCACTATCTGACAACAAGCTGTTCAAATAGTCCACCCACAAACATTTTTGAAGCCTGCTGAGTGGGGAAGGCATCAGTTTCACAAACCGTATTTTCTCATATGTGGGATTAACCTACACATAGGAGAGAAGAATTCCTTGAACTGACACCTACAGAATTTCCTTGAACAATTTCTGCAGGAGAGACTAAGTTTTCACTCCCATAAATCAAAAAGCTGCCAAGATACCAGTTGAAGGTGCTGTAATTTACTGGAGGCAGCTAAGACCTGTATCAGCATGGACTCCCTCTCAAAGGTCTGCAAAGAAAAACTGCATAAATATAACTAAGATTATGAGAGCACCCTGTGAGATTTAGGAAGAACCTAGCAAAAACTACATACCCTGTGTCTTATTCTCTCCAGTTCTGCTGATATCAAGGAGAAGGGTCAAAAGTACTTAAGAAAAATGTCAGACACATCATGCTATTCCCAACTCCTTTCTCCTTGGATAAGGAAATCTGAACTAACAAAGCTCCTGTGAATGGTCTAGCATGGTGCACTAGCTTAGTAAACTCCATAAGCTCAGTCAAGGATCATATTTTCCTGTACACTCTGAAGACGACCTTTGATCTTAAATGAGACCCTTAGCTACCAGTGCAACCTACCTACTGCTAGTAATTTTTTAACTACCATTGCTGTATTTAGTGTATTTACGTATTATAATTCATTCTGTGTTCCAACAAATTATTGTAAACAGATATTCAGTCTAAGTACTTCAGTATACTCTGGAATTGGGGCCAAAAATAGTAAAAGCTAACAAATATTTTGGATTATATTTGCATGGGAATGGAGAAGACATAAGCCATAAAATAATGCTGCTATATTGGCAGCCACTGTGACTATTTGACGTAGAAAGAAGAACATCAAAAAATCTAAATTGACTTGGGTAAAAAAAGTTACTCCCTCTCTTCCTTTCCCAAGGAATATTGGACATATTTGATATTCAAAAACTGTGATCTCTTTAAGATATACCACATCACTAAATTAAACATAAGATTTTCCTAGCTAGCTATTAACAAGTGGCATATTTGGTTTTCAGCCAAAATAAATTACTCTCTTCTTTTATAGGATATGCATTATGTCAGTGTTTTACTTTTGCAAAATCAAATTTGCATGCTTGCAGGAGAAATTTATTTGATCACTTTTTTTTTCCACTTAAGGTGGGCAAAACATTGGAGTGAATCGCATTGCTCCTACCCATTGTGACAATTGGGTACGGACAAGTAATGGAGGACATTTTGCTTCACCAAACTACCCTAACATGTACCCACCAAACCAAGAGTGCATCTATATCTTAGAAGGTACATGCATTATTTCTGTTTTGTTGTGTTGTAATCTTACTGTTAAATGGATAATCTTGAACTGTTAAAACTGTGTCATTTTGCTATACTGTCAAGTATTGTATAGCCATACTAGTAATATAACCAATTCTGCAGTCATTTGATTGAACAAGAAGCTAACTTTGCTCTCTGAAGTAATAATAGCAAATAAACAGAAAATGCAAACATTCAGGAATTAGCTATACAGAATAAGACATACCCTCACAGACAGAAAAAGCAGCATCAGATCTACTGTAATCTATGAAGGCACAGAACTATTAAGATAAAAATTGTAGCTTATTATCTTAATATCACTTCCGCTATTGATGATAAACTGCAAAAGATGGTTGAAGGCTATATTCTGTCAATCTCACAAGCAGAAAATCTTTATGCTGTCCTTTATTAATAAAAAAAGACACATCTGACTGCCATAGCACTGTACTAAAACTATGGGAATTTGTTAGCACTGCTGAGGTCACTATTTAAAATCATGTGATAAGGACAAAAAAAATTTTGTTAACTGGAATAAAACCACATTCCAGTGAGAATATCTTGGATAAAGGCTGCAAGACTTGGGACACACTAATTATTTTTTCCTCAACCCACTGAAGTCAGCTAAAAACATTATTCAGCTTAATCATCAGATTCATATCAATTAATTGAAATACTTCAAGTAATATGTTTCAGTGAATTTATATTTGTACAGTATAGGACTGGTTCGTAGACACCCTCGGTTTTGCTTGTATGCATGCACATCTGAAGTTGTGCATTTTCCCTGCCAGTGAAAGCACTGGAAAGCAGATATCCTGTCCAGCTTCAAAGTTCAGACGTACCAGATCCATTGCTGGATCTCCATTGCACAAGGCAGTTTCCACGGGACACGGAATTGGTTTCCATGCCTCTGTCCTCACTGTCCTTACACAGAAACATTATGAGTACCTGAGTGAGACAAAGGCCCTCCGCAATTTCTAGCTAAGATACGGTCCTTCCTGCAGACCACTGCCAATATGTGCAAACAGCTATGAATATTTTTAACTCATGTATAAGTTAAGGTATAAGGTCTAAGCAGAGTGTTAGAGACATAAGTAAATGGGTTTTGCATTCAGAAGAAGCAGACAGCATGTGATTCTTTAATGCTGTCATCACAGATACCAATTAGTGTCTGCAAGTTCATGTAGCTCAATAGATGACAAGAATAAGAAACACTAAAGCTATTCATACAGTATAAAGCCGCGGTTCCAAACTACAGCTGTGAAAGTCCAGTCACAAAGTAGCTATAGCTGCATCTCATCAGGATTTAGGGGGCTGATCCAAATCCTGATGTTAGGATGTCACTAGTTCAGACTTACCAACATCTGCATTTACCGGCATATTAATAATATATATATGAAGCATTTACACTTCTCTGAATATTCTAATAAAAGATGTCGCCTGCCAAAGGATCTGCAAATTTGGGCTTAATGTTTGGGAAATATACAAGTGAGTAGTTCTTCATATCTTTTTCTTTTCCATTCTCTTCTGCATCCCTCAATGTTTTGTCCTTTTTTATATACTTTGCTTTCACAAAACACTGGTTTTAATTTATATCTTAATATTAAAACTTGTTTTAATACCTTTGCATATATGTTAATATCTGTTACATGCTCTGTGTTAAATTTATGTCATTTCTGAATGTTCAACACTAAAGATCAGCAAGCAACAGAATTCTATGAAAAAGTATCTATCTTCTGCGTAATCATTTTTGAAATTTTTATTACAGTGTATCTGAGTTTTTGTAGCAGACTGCCAGATGTATTTTGAAAAGTCTCCTGTCTTTTTTGCGTCTTGCTGTTTGGAGGCCTGTCTCTTCATCATTTCATGTCTTTGTGTGTTTTTTATATAGGTCTTCATTTAATCTTTTGCTCGATTTTTTATGTCTAGCTGCTCCACGACAAAGAATTGAGTTGACCTTTGATGAACCTTATTACATAGAACCCTCATTTGAATGTCGGTTTGACCATCTGGAGGTTCGAGATGGACCTTTTGGTTTCTCCCCTCTCATTAATCGTTACTGTGGTCTGAAAAGTCCTGCACTAATTAGATCAACAGGGAGATTTATGTGGATCAAGTTTACTTCTGATGAGGAGCTGGAAGGAAAGGGATTTCAAGCAAAGTACTCATTTATACCAGGTAAAGATGCCTAAAATTCTAACCGAGTTAATGACCATCTGCTCCCATTGAACTCTGTGGATGTGTTTATGCTGGCAGTCTAGAGCTGTATTTCATAAGTGCTTATGAAGGCAAAGTGACAGTGTGATAGTTACAGTCTCAGTAATCCTACAGCATACTTGACTAAAACCACTTTGGAAAATTGATTGAAGGGATTTACAGGTCTTTAGTTTGCTAGTGAAGAAGTCAGTTGATCTTGTTCATGCTGAAGATTTTAGCAACTTCCCTCTTTGTCACTTGTACCAGTTTCACTGGTGGTAGTAATGGAAAGAGCATTTATGTAGACAAATAGCCGGCATTTTCAACAGCCTGTCTTCTAGGAATATAAGACACTGTGACAAAACCACCTGAAGCAAATCTACAATAGCACTTCCAGCCAGATGCAAAACATTTTAAATCTCCATTCTGAAAAGCCAGAGGAAATATCTATACAGTCCAAACATCAGCTTTCAGTATAACTAGATTGCCTCAAACTACAGGCTCAGACAACAGAATTGTTCTTTGCTCAAAGTACGGTGTAGTTTACAGGGCATGAGGGAGAGGATAATATGCTGACAGTGCCTTTAGACAAACAAAAAGTACATCTGCTCTGTGGGGACACTTAAAACTGGCAGGACATTCTTTTTACAAGAAAATAATGTGTAGTTATCAGCATTTTATTGTCATTTGGGACAAAAGACAGTATATGAATGTCAGCTCTGTTACTACTACAAATGTATACACAGGCATAACTTTTTAATGTCATCTTTACTCCACTAGTCTTTACCCCTACAGCACATGAAAACACTATACATGATTACATATTACTGCTTAGAGAACTGTATACCTTGCTAGGGATTTAGACTTGGGAACTCTTCAAATTAACATAGTGCCCAGTCCACTGGGAGTAACGTGCTAAAATATTTTCACAGGGAAAGTACTTACACATCTTGCTAAGTCCATTTCCAAAGCCATTAATATCACTTTCAAAACTAACTTAGCCTAGTTTCAGGCTGGAACTTTAAATATACATTTAAGCTTATATTATTTTCGCAATAGATTGCAGCAACTGAAGACTGATATTTTTCTTTCCTTTTCTTTCCTCTACATTTACATAGAGTGTGGTAAAATACTTTGGGATTGTGAAAATGGAAGGAGACACGCACACTTCATAAAAAAAAATCAGCTCATAAAGAAGGTTGAAAATCTCTTGCAGAATTTTGTATATAGTGATCATAGATTTCACTATAGGTAACTAAAACAAAGGCAAAGAAGGCATTTTCTCAACTGTACTGAGTCTTAAGCTCAGGACTGAGGATTTTAGGGGAAGTGATAAACTCCCTATACAGAAAAACATTTATAGGACCACAGAAAGAGCCAAATTCTGGAACTTCATTTGGAGAAGAATTTTGTATAAAACATGCGTGTACTTTTGCATGAACTAGTACTTTCTTTGCAGAAACTAACATTTCACACGCATACACCCACTATGATGTGGGTGATTTCTGTGGTGATTTTCTATGCCAGAGCTGCAGATGTGCGCATCGTGTGAGTTTCTGTGCAGATTTGTGAGGGAACACTAGCCTGATCACTGAAATGTAAGCCTTGGATATCCCAGCCCATTACAGCCTCATTTTTACCCAAGCCCTAGTCCCAGTAAAGTCAAGTACCATCAGTTAACCATATTGAAAAAGTGTATTCTTAACTTGCTAGTAGCATGCATACAGTAAACTACTACTACAGTATATATACAGATACATACACTACCTATACATCGCATTTATAAGAGAGAAGATAGAGGAGCAATCGAGGTGAAGTTCTGCCTTCATAAATGATATCTAGAACTGTGCTACCCGGCCTAATAGAAGAGGCATGGGTACCCAAGGAAAAAATATCTTAAGTATTGAACTGTCCTTCTTTATATTCTTCACCAATAGCAATTTCAAAATGTTGATATATTCTACTAAACTTCAAATTGTTCAGAACTAGACAGACAACAATCTGATAAAAATGATGCTCACAGAAAGATCCCCTGTACTCTTGTGAAGCTCCAGTGATTTCAGTGAAAACTGGCATAGTTAACATAATATAGGAACAAAACAGTAAATAGTAATTTTTGGCGTTATGCTGGAAATATGAGCTGTCGGTATAGAATTACCTTATTCAGATAAGGTCAATCTTTGTGGAAAAATGTTATCATCTGAAAAAAATTCTCTGTTCCCTCCAATCAATTCAGTAAACTTTCTGGCAATTTTTATTGTGACATAATAAAAAATGGACATACTCTTCAGATTATACTAAACCTTGAAGTGATTCTCAAGCATTGATAACGCCTGTGATTCATGACTTCTTTCTATTACAGATCCTGACTTCACTTACCTAGGAGGTATTTTAAATCCCATCCCAGGTCTAGTATTACAGTAACAATTTCTTTATACATTAAATTTTAAATTAATATCGTATTGCATTTGACAGCAAGGTATATGTTCTCCCTAGACTGCCAATTTGAGCTCTCGGGAGCTGATGGAATAGTACGTTCCAGTCAAGTAGAACAAGAAGGAAAAACAAAACCAGGACAAGCAGTTGACTGCATATGGACAATTAGAGCTACTCCAAATGCTAAGGTGGGTTTCATTCATATCATTCAGCATATAATGGGTTTCCAAGTCATTAGTAACAGGTAATAGTCTCTAGCTGGGATTTGCATAGCGTCTCACTTCACTGAAATGAAATATGTATCATGGCTTAGGAAATCCAGATAGAGGATTGTTTCTGAAATTAAACTTATACAGCAAGTCCGCAATGTTGTCTTCCTATTATTTGAAACTTAAAATACAAAATAACTGTGAAAACTGTTTAAGCAACAACTTTCAAGGGCATTTGACTTGGACTCTGGTTTTATTGGAAGACTGTAGGCAAAAATGCTGGCTAACAGCTTTGATAAATTCCAGTAAGTCTTGCTGCCATGGTTTTAAATTTTGCCTCCACTGGTTCTGCTGGAGAATTTGGTTCTGTTCAAAGCCAACAGAACACGTACCTGCTCCTCCTCAGTCTAATTCACAATCCAGCACCTTAAAACCCACTTTCATCAGTAGTCCGAGCTAAAATGAAAGGCTTTACTTGGAAACAGCTGAGGAACTGTCACTCTCTCTTCTGACTTAGCTACAGGATCACATCCTCTTAAAGTGCCACAATAAAATTTGCTAGAGCTTTTCTGCCCAAACTCTAAAGGGCCATATTAGCTGCTCAAGCCAAAAATCAGCATTAGTTACCTAGGTACCTGATATTTACGATTGTGCCTGCAGAACTAGAGACTGCTTATGAAAACATCACGATCTTATGCTCATTAAAAACAACTTGAGCTTTATTGTTGGACAGAGAGAAGGATAAAATCAAGGATAAAGTCCTATTCATAATTCCAAAATACAATAGCTATAGCCTGTTTAAAAAAAAAAACCCTAAACAGCTATGTTTCAGAATCATATACTTGTTAATTACTTGTGAGTTGCTCTGAAAAGTACATACTTTTTCCTCCATACAGCATACACATCTGTAATTTTGCTTCTATATGTGTATTAAAGCACATATCACTGCTTGCATATACCTAAAAGTTAAAAAATATTTTCAAGCAGTAGCTGCCAAGATGACAAGCCTACTCTATGCCTTCTTACACACTCCTAATAGTTAACTAACCAGCCCAACAACTTCCAAATTAGTTCTAAAACAGCAATCTAAAAGATGGTAATAAGAGGACAAGACTAGAAAGAAACTAAAACTCCATTAATATATTTGAGCCTTTGAGGAAGTGACTCAACTCCCAAGAGCCCTATACTAGTCTAAGTAATAGTAGCAGTTCTTCAAGAAACAATAATAAAAGCATTTTCACTCTACATTGCCACTTGAGTGCACCAGGTCTTGTGTTTAAGTATTTTAATAAATTATTGAATGTTTCTAGAAGGCAGAGTTATAGTTGGGTCAGTCCTGAGATTAGATCATCATCCTAAGTTATTGAGTTAAAACATTACAGAAAAATAATTTAGTATTCTGACAGTGGTTTCTCAAGCTTCAATTCTGGCAGAATGATAAAATCCATTAGAGCTGATATGGTGCAGTCTCTTGAGAAAAATAAACATAGGCATTTTTCATTTCCTCAATTTGATCTTGTAATAAAAATAAATTTTTAAAACTGACACAACTGCAGCAATTAAAGGATTTTTTTTTAACTGCATAACAGTTATTTAATAAATTACCTCCAGATTTCAGAAAATTACTAGAATAATCAATATAATCTAAGAGTGAGAACCCTTTATATTTACTTGCCTAACACATTAACCAGAAGGAGCTTTTGCAGAGCTGGGCTCCTTTGATGGAATTATTCCTTTGTTTTCATACGCAGAATAGCTCTACTAAAAGTGTGCTAATTTATTTTTAGCTTCCATTGTAATTTCACAGCAGACATATAAAGTCAATCGTTAAATGAAAATACTATCTCTCAGCCCAAATACTATCGCTTAGAGCTCACAGCCATGTTTGTGACATAAGACATCAATGGAAGACAGGTTCTCAACGTAGCTGAGAATTTCCAGCAGTAAATGTAACAAAGACAGCAGCAAAAAAAAAAAAAACCAACCAAACCAAAAAACTGAAAATCACAAAAAACAGTGAGATGCAGCATGAGATAACATGGCACAGGCTGCACCTTTGCACAGAATGTGCAAGGGGAGACAGTGCTGGCAACCTGCCTCTGGAAAACACTCGAAAGAAAGAGCCAGGGTGTAACAAGTGTCACCTATCTTTTACTATGTTCTTTTACCATGTTTTCAATAGAGCCTGTTAAGTGTATGTGGGGGGTATCCCACCCCACCCGCTAAGGTGGTTTGGTTTGTTTTAGTGAATTCTTTAAAATTCAGTGTTAAAAGGCTTTGCAGTAGCTGAGGTTAAAAGCAAGATACAGCAAAAGGGCAGGAAAATAGGTAATAAGCAATAGTAAGTGTGGTACTCATCACTCTGTCTTCCCTGCTTCACAAACTAAACAAGAGTTTGAGGTTCTTATCATTAGGCAGGTGCAAGAAAAAGGTCTTGAGCGTCCATAGTATCAGCCAGAGAGGTAATTGCAAACTGTACTCAAAATACAGTCTAGACCCAAGCTTATCTGAGGAACATACTGAAGACCTCATGGATAGAGGAGAAACACCTCTTCTGCCATACAGCAGCAGAACTCAGCCTCCACATGAATAGATTAGTCCTCTGTCAAAATAATGGTTATCTGAGGAATTTTTAAAGTTTAGAGATTGACTTTGCAGCATACTTCGGTGACTTAGTTACATATCTCATCAACTTTCACTAGAATTTTGAGAATTCCAATAGAACCATTCAAGAGATTAAAAAAAAAAAATTGTCTTTTCACATAATTCTAACTGAATTACAAACTTGCGCAAGTTTCCTGCTCCAGTAAAATTAATTATTTGCTCACTCTATAAGTGCTATCTTGGTCTTCTAATTTCCTTGCTGCATATGTTCTACCACATACACAGCCTTCTCTTGGATTAGACTTCTGCTTTTGGAGGAATTAAGATTAGTTTAAATTTATTAATTCTTCCTGGATAGCCATCTTACTTTTCTCCTGCTTCAATTTTTATTCACATTACTCCTGACTTTATTGTTTATGACTTCCGTAACACTGTGCTGGTTCAGTAATTAGCTTTCATTCTGAAGCAACAAACTTTAATTTCCTTATTTTACTTCAGAGCTCTTCTGACTAGACTCCTTCCCTTATATTTTAACACTGTTTTCATGAATTAAAAAGAAAGAAAAGTGAACAGTCAAAATAACATTAAAATTCTTTCAGCACATTTACGTGTTTCTTGTATCTTTATTCTAGAGTAGTAGACTGCACATTTAGCAAAGCTGCTTAGAGCTTTCTTCAGCAAGTGTGTTCCTTTTTCCTTTTTTTCCATGGGAAGTGGAAATATATCAGAGTAAATGATTAAATAAAGATTGTTTTGGGGAGGGGGGAAAAGTGAAACAGACACTTCAGACAGATTTGAAGTAATATTTCACATTGATGTTTAATGGGAAAATGTAAGTTTAAGTGTTGTGAATTGGGACTTGCACATATGTGTAAGGGGACAAAACATCTTGTTCAAGATTTGCTAAGAAAGAATACTGTCTTGTCTATATTACTTTTCCTTAATTTCTCTTTTCTAACAGATTTATTTGCGATTTCTCGACTATCAAATGGAGCATTCAAATGAATGCAAAAGAAACTTTGTTGCTGTATATGATGGAAGTAGTTCTATTGAAAACCTGAAGGCAAAGTTTTGCAGCACCGTGGCAAACGATGTCATGCTGCAGACTGGGACAGGTGTGGTACGAATGTGGGCAGATGAAGGCAGTAGACTAAGCAGATTCAGAATGCTGTTCACTTCATTTGTGGATCGTAAGTAGATTTTAAAGTGCCTATTCTCTTGGTATAAGGGTACTTTCAGGTATTTTAGGAAAAGCATCAGCTATATATTATGCAGCAGGAACACAGAAAAAAGGTCGTTTGTTTCCTTCGCATACTAGCCAGTAAATTAAATACTTGCTTCGTTACAGTTATAAGCATGGTTCCTGAAGAAAGGCTTTCCTCCATTCTTAAAAGTTTTATTTTTCATTTGAATTCAGTAATAATACAGTCCTAGGCTCTGTCCTTCTCACAAAGAGTTCTACAAATGAGCACAGACTTACTTAAAAAGATGGCAATGGGACTGAAGTGTCCTCTCCCACTAGCCTCCATCATCCAGTTCCCTGCCAGACCCCACAACAAGGCACTTCTCAAGCCCACACTGGATGTTCAGAAGGCTAGAATACATGTGCAACCCTGCAGAGTCTGGATCTTCTTCCTATCCACAGCCCTACCTTCAATTTTGGATCTGGAAATGCACCCTCTCCAGCTACATCTAAGCTGCTAACTCCTTCTCAACTGCATGTGGCTCTAAACGATCCCCCACACACTCCCTTAGCAAAGCCCAGTTGTGTTGCACAACCGTGGATAAGCAGTTAAATTAAAGTTTATTTAAGAAGGCTATACTGAAAGCAGAGCTGTAAACGCAGTCTGGATTTCTGTGTTTGGATTCCATAGTCTGGGTTAGAGGTAGTCTTTACTCTCATTGTAAATTAAGGTGCTTTCTTGAAAGCATACTTTTCATGAAGTTTTCTTCTAAGTGTTTTCTCTTTGAACTTAATGGAATTTTGTTGACTCACACATTTACAAAGGACGACATTGCCCGCATTGCAGAACCTGAAAATAAGTGCCATCTTCAGCACAAAAGCAGACCAAGTTTAGAACTGCAGAGCAGATCTGAGCTACATGGGGAGAGCTGAATAAAACATATCTGCCACTTCAGGAAATGAGACCTATGCTTGTGCTAGAGGTTTTCAAAAAGTTCTGCTTGAAGAATAAGTAGTACAGATTTGCTGTCAAAGAAATAACTTTTTTTTGACATAATTCACTGTAGCCAGTCCTGAAAGGGATCCTGGTCACCACCTTGCAAAAAAGTCCAGGTTACAAGTAACAAGTAGATTTTATATTCTTTTCCGTAAAGCAGTAAAATTTAACACAGGAGAAAAGTTACTTTCTGTAAAACAATCTTTCTAAAGTAAGAGACTTACAAGAGAAATAGCTTATTGCTTACTTTGTGTACATGGTAGTAAGAAACACTTGCATGTTTCAAACTAGCCTATTGTTCAACCTACAATAGGCATTTAATAAACTTTAGATATTGTGAATTTTGGTAAGTACCAGTTTAAGTATAACTTGCTTGCAAAATTTGTTACTGCTTTTCCACTAGCTTTTATTTCAATACAATTATTAATATTAGTGATAGTGCAAGTTATTCCAGCTTTCAATCTAGAAAATGCTATGAACTTTGCCAGGGAAATTATCCATTTATATTATAAATATTGCAGTATTTTGGGTCTGGGGGTTTTTTTGTTGAGGTCAGGGGCGGGGATGTGGTGGGTTTTTGAGTGCAAGAGGTTGAAACGGTAACTACTCCTAAAGCTAGATAACTTTCCAAACTTACAAATTTAAAGCAACTTAAAAGTCATTGGCAGAAGAAAATCTGCAAAGGTACATAGTTATTCTTATTTATCTTCTAACCTGAGATACTGTCTGTCTTGGATAAGGTAATTCAAAAGTACTGTCTGAAAAACATTTCATGTATTTTTAAATAATCTAGTGTTAAGCAATTTTTCTAACTGAAAAAAGTGAATCCATGCTTATCTTATTCTCAAATCGTTAAGCTATTTTTCTCTTCTAGCTTACTAATGATTTGTAATTATTTGAATCCAACCATGAAAACAATCAATATTTCTGAAAAGATTTACATAAATGAACTAATTGTGCATGACAGTCACCTAACACACACCTAGTGCTGCTTGCAGATTTGACTAAGTAATTGAGCTAACAGCTATGTTAAAAATCAATGTATTTGATTACTGGCTTGATTCAATACATGAATAATGCTAGATAAAGAACACTGTGAACATTGCACCAGTCTTAGGCAGCTGTTAAAAGAAGAGTTCAGCTATGTCCTTGAAGTCCTGGACTGGAACCGATCAATCATTGTAACTTTTAGACTTTGTACTCCCCACATAACAAACAAAAGGAAAACGAAGTCCATTTGTCCCATCTTTATGAACTTGTGAACAAAAGCTATCCCCCAAAAATGTTAAAGAGACTACACAGGAATGTAAAATGGAGACTGTGCTGGTGGATAGAGAAGCAGCAGCAGAATGCACAATCCAGAACTAAACAAACATGAAAAAAATACCCCTGTTCAGGGAAATAAGAAAGAGAATGTGTCTTACATCAAAATTCTTCCTCTGTGCCTCCAAAAGAACTAGAGCTCCATACAGATGAATATTGAAACACCAGCAGATGCACATGGATCCATGACAACCACTCTGGACACAAATTTCATAGATCCTCCTTTATTTCACAGTCAGAAATGTTTTAGTAGATATTGGAGCCTTTTTAGGCTATTCTGTTTAAATGCTGATCCTATTTATAAAGAAAAGCTTGTGCAATCTTTCTTTCCAAATTCAGAAGGAAAAACTACCCAAGTCTTTTCTCTCCACGTGCTAATAAGGCCAATAGCCTTTTATTCGGTAGTCTGCATCATGAACATGCCCGTTTTAACTACTAGTCTTTCTCCTATTTTTAGATATATAAAATGGTTAGAAACATTGACTGCATCTTCCTGTTTCTATGAATTGCTTTAGGTTGTCTGGGTTACCTGTTTTCATATTTAGATTGACACTCTTGCATAAGTTTAGCCTGTCATCATTTAGTCCTTCAGGGAGAAGGTGTGAATCCCTTTGGAATTTAATTGCAGCATAATTCTGGATGATGCTTACATCATCATATATCATGATTTCACATGATGCTTACAGAATAATGCTTACATTGTGCCTTAAACTATCAATGATGTGAATTGTCTCAGCCTTCATACATTGTAGGTGATAGTTTGGCACACCAACAACACAACAACCAGGTTCTTTTATATTTTCTTCCCTAAACAGTAGCAGTTGGTGAAACAGTTAAAGACATAGTTAAGTCCAAATGTAGGAAAGTTTGATTTTATTCTTCCATTTACCAAGTAATTGCATGGTTGAACTTAAAGTCCCACTGAATCACGTCCCACTGAAAAACGGTTTAGCCCTTGAAACAAAGTGGGCATAAACCATTCTTGAAAAAAGGCTGTTGATTTTAAGAGCCTAACTAGGAAGTCTCTCTGGTCAGAGAGGATCAAGGAGAGCAGGTTTCCCAGGACCGTATGCAGTCAGTGGCTGAAAATCTCCAAGGATGGAGACTTCACAACCACTCAGGGCAACACACACCAGTCATGTCAGATGCTCTAAGTCCTTATCTTCATACCATTTCCCTGGATCCCCCATATTTCTCTTGTACTGGTGACCCCAACACTGAGCATAGCATTCCAGATGTGGTCTCATGAGCGCCGAGCAGAGGGGAAGAATCACCTCCCTTGACCTGATGGCGATGCTCTTCCTAATGCAGCTCAGGATGCTATTGGCTTTTTTTGCTACAAGGGTGCATCGCTGCTTCACGTGCCACTTTTTCTCCACCAGGACTTCCAAGTGTTCATCTACAGAGCTGCTTTCCAGCTGGCTGGCTCTCAGCCTATACATAGATGAGGAGGTATTCCTCCGCAACTGCAGGACTTTGTGTTTCCCTTGATTGAACTTTATGAGGTTCCTGTCAACACATTTCTCCAGCCTGTCTCAAATGACAGCACAACTGCCTGGTCTATCAGCCGCTCCTCACAGTTTTGTATTATCTACAAATTTGTTGAGAGTGCAGTCTGCACCAACATCCAGGTTAAACGGTGTTGGCTTTATTATTGACCCCTGGGGTACACCACTAGTGATGGCCTCCAGCTGGACTTCGTGCCCCTGACCATAACCCTTTAAGCCTGGCAGTTCAGTCAGTTTTCAGTTCACTTCAGTGTCCTCCTGTGTAGTCTGTACTTCATCAGTTTCTCTACAAGCATATTATGGGATACAGTTTTGAAAGCCTTGCTAAAGTCAGGATATACAACATCCACCTCTCTGTCCTCATCCAAGCTAGTAATTTCATCATAGAAGGCAATCAGTTTGGTCAAGCATGATTTCCTTGTCATAAATTCATGCTGACTACTCCCAATTACCTTCTTATCTCTAATACGTTTGGAAATGGCTTCCAGAATTATTTGTTCTATCACCTTCCCAGGCATCAAGGGAAGCTCCCATCTGTCCCTTTCAGTAGCAGGCCCATATTTTCCTTGGCCTTCCTTTTTTTGCTGGTACACTTGAAGAAGCCCTTGTTGCTTTTCATGTTCCTCATCATATCCAGGTAGGCATTGGTTTTCCCAGCCCCATCCCTGTATGCTCACCGTGTCTTTATTCCTACCAGGGCACCTGACCCTGCTTGCATCTAACATGGCATTTCATTCATAGCTGATATAACCGGTATGATCTATGCCTCCCTAAGCATTGATCATATTTTAAAGAAGTATTTTTTAAACGGTTCCAAACAATTATATTCTCAGCTCAGCTGAGTGAGGAAGATTCATGTGATAGTTACTGTGACATTTTTAAACGCTGAAATTACATAGATAAAACACTTCCAAAATACACTTTAAATACATTCTGTATTACATTAAAGTACTATAGCACTTGCACTACAATTAAAGCACAAGCTTCCTATATGAAATTTCCTGCCAGGTTGGCAGGGGTTAAGCAATAACAGGAAGCTAATACAAAAGCGTAAAACCAACGAGCATAGGTTACCAAAATTCAGTGGAGTAGGAAATGGGAAGACAATGCATATTAGATTTAGGGAATGCAAATTCAGAATTAAAAGTTTGAATTTTCTTTTCTGTTAGGCATAACTCCTCTTTTTGTCACTGAGACTCTGAAGCCGAGCAGAAGGAATAAGTGAGGAAACAGGCTGTATTCAGGACTAGTCACCCTCCTCTGCCGTACCCTTTGGGTTTTGCATTATGTTTCAGAGAATCCAGACTGCTCAGGAATAAATTCTTTCTATGAAACCAAATAGTAGAGTGTGTGTCGCACATCTTTGCTGTTTAATATATAACTGACTCCACTAATAAGAGACATTTCTATCATAAAAATACTGCATTACTGAGACAGAGAAAGGGAACATAAATTTCTTGTCCAGTGCCCTGAATTCATATTCGATGTATATTATACATCCTGAAAAGAATTATTACTATTTTTTAATATATTTTTCTAATGTCAAGGAGCTATAACAAATATTCATGGAAACAAAGTCTTTAGGGCAACTTTCTAGTTAATTTACTTCTTCAAATTTCTAACTATATATAGACAGATAGATAAAAAGCTAAACTGTACTCTGTCTTAATCCCTGCATTAGCTCTAATAGGAGGATCTAAGAGCTTTGATTCACAAGCAGGAATGACTTAGATGCCTTCAGTTACTGAAGTCTCTTGCAATTACTGAAACAGTCCTCCACAAACTCAAATCTGATTTGCCTTAAGATATTAATGGGCTCTAAAATGCAGATGTTCAGGAACTGCTTCACAACCAGCTATACCATCTACATAGCAGATGCACAGCAGATAGAATAAATATATAAAAATCTCATGCACACCATCAATTAAGTATTAAGTTTTTAAGGACAAGTATTAAAGCCTTCTTCCATTATCTGTGTTGTGCTGTCTGTATCTGCTACCCATTTTGAGCAAGAATATATTTTTTTTTAGCATTGATAATACACCTGAAAGCAACCACATGAAGAGAGAGTAAATCATCCAATAATTAGTGATATGCAGGAAAAGTGATTGTGTTTGAAACAGAGATAAAGAATGAGTATGCGTGGTAAAAAAATAACAGGAATTTACTAGTTTTATTGCAATGCATCAATTAGTGAAAATTCCTACTGTTTTCTTTCTCTTCTCTCCTGCAGCTCCCTGCTCAGGCAACACTTACTTCTGCCATAGCAACATGTGCATCAATAATTCTTTAGTCTGCAATGGCATTCAAAACTGTGCATACCCTTGGGATGAAAATCACTGCAGAGGTGAGTACAGTGCAAAGTATAGCCTTTATGAACTAGGATGGTCAGTCTGCCTTTCAAGGAAGTCACGAAATGTCTGTTTCCTGGAAATATGCTGAAGACAGCTATTCTGCTAATCTCAGGAAGATGTTCCAATTTTTTTATTTAAACTCAGGAGACATGTAAGCGTCCTGAATATTGATCTTACTGCTTTAGAATTAAATTTCTTCTTCTTCAGCATATACTTTAAAAGGATGTCAGCTTGATAGGAAATAGAATTTAGTATTTGCCAGGTTGCATCCTATCCATTTCTAAACTTTAAACAAAGCAAGGATCGTAGTGACAGGCGTTATCTTTAATTAGAAGAAAAAAATATAGGGCTGGAAAAAGACAAGCATTCAAGCATGAAAAACCTTTCTGAGGGCTGAAATAGAAGCAACGATCTTCAAAGACAAATACAATTTTAAAACATTTGTTTTAAGTTGTTAATCAGAGACTATCTCAGAGTAAGTCCCTGCTGCATATGGTGTGAGAAAGGGTGGGAAGAAGGAGGAATGGTTAGGAAGCAAGAAGTCATTGCTTATGGAAAACAGAAACATGTAAATCACTGCTTTTAGAGCATGGGGCGTATTGTTTAAACCATCACAGCTACAGTAAAAACTTGTTTCAATATCAGGTTTTGTAGGAAAAATTCTAGTGATTTGGGAAAATTGTTATTCTGCTGAAGCACAAATATATTCACCTGTGCTTCAACAATAACTGAATTTTCAGAGTTAGACCAAAACCAGTTTAAGGTCCACAATTTTTCTTGCTAAAAGAAAACAATTAAAAAAAAAAAACAAACTTGAGCTTGGGGTTTTTTTTGACAAATGGAATGGCACAAATAGGTCTGAACACAGAACTCCAGAAAGATTTAAATAGGTGCTCCATTTCAAAGAGAAGTCGACCCTGCAGGAAGGGTTAAAACCTTCTCTAAAGAAAAGCTGGAAATAAAATGTTTTTTCAACACACAAACCCAGCTTAATTTTTTTAATAAATAAATATTAAAAGAACTTCTTTGAAATTGTATTTTGGGCAAACAGAAAAATTCACACCACTAATAAATACTCTAATGCAAGATATATTATGGGAGCTTTCCAGTTAACAAAACTGATCCATAACTCCCAAGTTTTCAATGTAAAAGTAGGCTTCCTCTAAACAGTCCTTAGCTTTGATAATATTCAATATTCCCTCTTAAGTGCAATTGCTAGATCTCTTTCCCATCTTTACCAACTGCCTTCTGGAATCTGGCCTAGAATCCATACTTCACTCACATACTGCAGTATTTAAAAAATGAATTCCATTAAAACCATATCATAACATGAAGAAAGTGTCTTTCTCAATATTTGTAAATTGTTGTATCTGGTGCTGAATAACCTACCAGGTTTTATGTTGAATACAATCTAAATTCTGCTTTAATACTTACACAGCAGAAATTAAGAGACAGCTGAAGACTAGGTCCATATTGCCAGCTAAGTTCCCTTAGGACAAGTACCTTTACAGAACAGAAATCCAACTGGAAAATTTTAGTCTTCAAATAAGAATTTTAAGTATGGAAAACCAACTTGTTCTGATGCTGCCATCTTGTGTGTTTTCATATGAAGTACTAGCCTAAAGTGCCGTATGATTTAGGTTGGTTGGTTCCCCCCTGCCTCCCCCCCCACACACACACTTTTTTTTACCCTAACTGACTTGATTACTGGACTGTTAAAACTGGTATATATCTATGCTAAAGCTGTTGAAATAGGTAGAACAGACTCACACAATAGACACAGTCATTAAATTCCCAAGAGATATGAAAACAAATAGTATAGTCAATCTTACATCATGACTATGATATTTCACTTTTAAAGAACTAGATAATTTTAAATCTAGGTTTCCTTCTACTGGCATCAATGTGATTATTACCAGCAGGAGCAAACCATAGTAAGAGAAGCATCATCTGTAGCTGTATAAACTCCTGTTTAACTGGTGGATTTTGGAATATGAACTGGTCAGTATAGGTTCAGGATTGAAGCCACATCCCGGCTGAGTCAACGTGCACAAGCCACAGAGTTCCACCTGCCACTGAATTATCAGGTGGTAGCCACTAATACAGACAAGGCATTAAACTTGCTATATAAATGCACAGATCCAGTATGGTAAATCCCATTGACAAACAGGTCTCATCTCCAGTGTCATTAAGTCATTTCATTAATACAGTACTTATATGACAATCACAATACAGCTTGCTTTGTTTTAATACATGATCAAGAGTGTGGAAAATAAAAGCCTTATCATAATCCTCATCTTTACTTTGCAGAAAAGAAAAAAGCTGGACTGTTTGAACAAATCACCAAAACTCATGGAACAATCATTGGCATCACATCTGGAATAGTTTTAGTTCTTCTCATCATTTCAATTCTAGTACAAGTAAAGCAACCTCGCAAAAAGGTTATGGCTTGCAAGACTGCTTTCAATAAAACTGGTTTCCAGGAAGTATTTGATCCTCCACATTATGAACTATTTTCACTAAGGGACAAAGAAATTTCTGCAGATTTGGCAGATTTGTCAGAAGAACTTGAAAACTATCAGAAAATGAGACGCCCTTCAACAGCTTCCAGATGCATTCATGACCACCACTGTGGCTCCCAGGCCTCTAATATAAAACAAAGCAGGACAAACCTCAGCTCCATGGAACTTCCCTTTCGCAATGATTTTGCGCAGCCTCAGCCAATGAAAACATTTAACAGCACATTCAAGAAAAGTAGTTACACTTTCAAACAAGCGCATGACTGCCCTGAGCAAGTCATAGAAGACAGGGTGATGGAGGAGATTCCATGTGAAATCTATGTTAGAGGAAGAGAAGATACAGCACAAGGTTCATTATCTATTGACTTCTAATTTCCTAGTGGAGGTGGTATCAGTGTATATACAAGATGCTTGTGTATAATGACAGTGTATATATTAACAGTGTACTATATGCAGCGTGTGAGATGCACACACACTTTTAGCTTATTATACTTAATTTTAAAAAAGTGAAAGTCTTCGTAACTAATTCTTGCTGAAAAATGGTGAATTTCTTCCCATCTTCCCAAGCTACCTATTTAGCAGAGGAGTAAGACAGAGACTTTGCATGGAAATTATAAGTTAAGGATATTGGAAGAAAAAACCCCAACAACTGCTAATCATTGAACTCTGAAAACAATGACTACTACTCTCTTCCTCATATAATTTTCTCTTTAGACGTCTGCTTTTCAAGACAATTTTAATACCTCAGTTACATAAATAAAAGTAGTTAAGTGCACCACGTGTATGTCAACATAGGTGTCTTACTGTATTTGTCAAACTGAAAGTAGAGTTAGTGTTAAGTGCCAGTTAAGACTCAAGAATTATGTTACAACCATCTGTTTCATCTTGCCTACCATTTATATTGCCTTTAATTATCAGTTCCTCACTCAATGCTTTGTGAGAAATAAGTGTAAAGGATTACTGCCTTTTAAAAATATTGAGTTAGATTAATTTTACTATATTTGGAAATATATAGTCTTTGCTGCTTTTGGGTAAAACACAAGTAAGTACTTATGTTATTCTAGATGTAGACTTTTACAACAGTTTTCTTTCAAGAAGGTTTAGGATTTTAAACTATTCTGCCATATATCATACATCCATATGGCACACTGATTTCACAGTAGGTAGAAAATAGCTTTGTTCCTGCATTTTCCAAGTATTTACATAAATAGACTGTACTGTACATTTGTCTCTTAAAATAGCTTTTTACTCCTTATTGCCACCAATCTTCCCTGCTGAAATCAGTGATGATACTTTTAGCTCATGTCCTACTTGCCTGAAGAGAACTGCTCTGAGGTCTGTGTGATTACCAGATATATGAAGATACTGGAAACAAAAATCACAAAGCAACTCTTACTAATCTTTATGGAACCCTTCTTGTGCCCCTTGTTTCCACTTGCAAAATTGCACATTTCATACCTTTTTTAATGGTGGTTTGGACCTAATTTTAAAATTTTTACAATATAGAAAATTTTTTAAAATAAAATAATTCTCATTGTGGTTTTTAAACTTTTTATATAGTTTGATACTGTACAGAGTATTTATTAAATCAAAATCTAGCACCTGTACAGCAGGCTTGTTTCAGTGTCCCTATTAGCAGCTCTGAATAACACTCAGTGGCTGCTGCATACATCGCAGTTTGCCAAGAATACTTAGTATGACTTCCACATTAACCTACATTTTATTCCCTGGTTTGTTTGGGTTTATTCTGGTTTGTTTGGTTACAGGAAACCTTTCACTAAAGATGACCCACCAGCTTGCTCTGGGCATATTCTTTATTTACAAAAGTATGTAAAACCATAGTGTTTGTTGTGCTGACTGTAGTACAAAAAAAAAAAATACAACCTTACCAACTGAAATATCTCTTATTTAAAATAAAAGATGAACAGATGTTATCACAGATTTTCATTAGAATGACAAAGAATTTTTTTGTCAAATGCTTAGAATGTAAGAAGTTTAAACAAAAAAAAAAAAAAGAAAAAAGATTTGTGTATCTTCAACACTTCCCAACTTCAAAATTAACCCTGTCTGATGTCTAGAAAGAACTTAATCAGAAGCTCGTAGATCAGACTTCTAAGGCTGTATCCTGGTGTCAGTTTTTGTGCTGGTCCCAGAATGTATTTCAATTTGAAAGAATGAAAATGGGCTTTATTTTTAGATGCACTTCATGCAGAAGATAAGTGATAAAAAAATCTAGTTAATTTTGACTTGAAAGTTTTTGAATATTTAATTAAAACATTTCTTGACAGATTTCATTTACTCCTCATTGATTTCAGTAATATATATCTCACTGTGACCTATATGATACAGAATGCTATTTGTGATAGTCTATTAGTTCCAGATTCTTTCAACAAGTAATATATAGTTCTACATAGGTTATTTTTGTCCAAATAACTTTTGTAAGTACTAGGTTTGCATGATTAAATTTTCTTTTACAGGTATATTTGTCCATGTGATAAAAATAATGTCATCCCTATTCATTCCTAAGTTATGTTGTCTTTGAACAGTAAACCTGTAATAATAAAACAAATGGCAAGCCTGCAAAGCCCAAGTCTGTGGAGAAAAGGGAAAAAGCTCTATTGAAGAAGTTCCCAAATGGCCTGAATACTATTTCAGTCTCAATTGTAACTTTTTGATTACATGGTCAGAACACAGCTGCTTTTTGGCAACCCCAGAGCATGTAGGTGGGCTCCCATAACCAGTCATGTCTAATGTGCTTAACTTGTTCCGATATCCCCAAGCCCAGCTCTACGAGCTTCGCTTTCCCCCCTTCCTTGCTTTCCAATCTGTTTTTTTTTGTCTTTAGCATAAATAAAGGCAAAATACTCCTGCCTAGTTAGCACCTGCTCCTGATTCCCAATACAAAGCAAAAACTGTCCTGGAGGGAGTTTTGCAGTACTTCTGTAATAGCAAACCCAACCCTTACTGTGACAATAGCTGTACACTTGAACAGATCTGAGAGAGAAACCCAAAGGAATAATCATTTCTTTAGGCTGCTATAAATGCCAATGGCAGGAAAATGAAATGTCAGTGCTTTTTTATTATTATTATTTTATATTTTTTTTTATTACAAGCAAGGTGAAATTAACATTGAACCTAAAAATCTGAAAGGAAAACTTGGATGAGGTGTGTTTAAAAAAATAATAGGTCTATACATCTCATTGTAATGTTGGGTTTAGTTACTTTACTAGGCTTTAACAAATGAGTGGTAGCTATTAGAGCCATAATTCCACTTCCAGTATAATCAAATTCCCTTCCCTACAGAGAAAAACTAACTGGATGGGCTGGTTGGTATCACTCAGTGCAGAAAGCTGAGATTTTCAGCAAAAGAATCTAGTTGGTTTTGCAGTCTCTTTAAACTTTTTTTTTGGCATTAGAGAAAAACACCACCTTCCATATTGTTGCAATATCTAAGTACTGTTAGTGTGCTTCCATTGTCTCCATCAAAAATTCATACATTTCTAGGAGCATCCTGATTTTGCACTCGATTGTACCTGTATCTCTGATAACCTCTGTTAACACTGAATGCACATAAGCAAAGATACATTCCCTAGACGCACGTTGACCAGGAAAAGGCCAACAGCATTAACTACTACTTGGTATTTAAAATTCATTTTTACCTTTTATTGTAGTAGCTTAGACATCAAGCTGTCTAACATGAAGAAGGATTTGTTGTGGATAAAAGTTGGAGCGGTAAACCTACAGCCAACACAAAAATAAAAGTGACAGAGAACCATGATTCTGGAGAGTTCTGTAAGGAGACACCTGCACTTACAGATAATGTCAACAGTGGTACAGGAAACTCAGGCTTAACACTGTTACTGGCTCTGAAGTGTTTCAGTGGTCACAGAAATAGTGATCTATACTTAAAATGCATGAGATCCTCTTGTCTGCTATAGACAAGATGACCCTCTTTGTGCATAGAAATCATAATGGCATATTATAACAATTACAGTCTATTTTTACTAAACCAATACAAAGACAGGTTTCAAGAAGAGCTGCCATTGACTTACAAGAAAATGTGCTTGTCATGTGAACACCTCACAGAATTTAAGTCCTTAAAATACACTTTGTTGGCTTTTTACTTGGTACAGAGAATTCTGTGCATTAGCAGCAAATCTGCTAAATTAGGAAAAAAAAGCTTGCCTTGTTTTCAAATCAATTTAGTCCTTAAATAAGAAGATTCTTATCTCGATGAGCACAACATTTAAGTTTCCAAACTATTTAAGTATAATCCTTTATCTAAAAGGCTACCAACAGCAAAAGTAATGCAAAAAAGATCTTAGCACCTATACCTGAGAAGCCAAGAGGAAATGTAACAACTTAATTCATATGGATATACTGAAATATATCTAGTTTGATCTTCCTGTATGGTTAGTCTCTATGTATCTGTTGACAGCAAAACTCAGTCAAATCCATTTGCTTTTACATGTCCTTATTTCAAAGTTTATGTGTGAGCCCTGTGATTGCTCAGGTCCGTAGACTGTTTACCAAAACAAGATTCCTGATCTGTGTTAGCCTGAAAGATAAGCTGATTTTACATTATTTGAGATCACACTGTTACAAACTGAATATTAATTATAATGGGAGAAAAGCTTTGAAAATCAAATCCCTTTCTTTGAGTTGATTCATGCTTTGAAAATGAGTATTTATAGCACCTATCTCAATCAAACAACATAAAGGATGCTATCTTTAAGACTTCTGTTCCCATGGTCTCCAGTAACCATCTCTGTAAATCCCCACTATAAATACACAAATAAATCACATGTCAATATGCTCTAATATGTGGTTCTGTGTCACCATGGAACTCCAAGTATATTTTGGCATTGAAAGTCCTTTGCTACACTGCATTTTACAGAATCAGCTTAACAAAAATCTGTTTTCCATCTGTTTCATAGATCAACACCAACAACAATCATTTGTGAATTGTAAACTTGTTCCCTCTTATGTAGCTATTGAAGATAATCTACCATATACCAGATAAAAACAGACTTATAAAAACTAAGCTGTTTTACAGAGCCAGGCTCAGGGAAAAACAAAGTAAGAACTTGGTATATTTGTATGCCTCTCCATTGCCATCACATAATTTATGGTAATAGTTTTATACTGGAGAAACTCATAAAATTTATGTCAAATTCTGTTAAAGAAAAAATAAGTTCTTATAATAAACCAGATAATAGGTACCTAAGACCCACACACCTCAAAATTCAAAATAATTTGCTGTTTTGGAATCTGAATCACGCATTCTGAAGGGTAAGAGCTGCCAATGCTGCCAGTGTACTTAAGGGATGCACATCACACCGTCTTCTCTGAACAACAACTTCTCCTCCCAAACACAGATTTCCTACACATCTTGAAAGTTTTAAATCTTCTTTCATTATTTTATTAATTTATATATAGAAATTTAAGCCTATTATTTACATCTTATAATTAGCCTCAAAGCACATTATCACCTACAGAAAAGTTGCATCTGTCTTCCTTCCAGATATATTTAGGAGAAAGAATTATATTGGAGAAGTATTTATCATTAAACCACACCATTTCAGAGTTTAGACATTATGTTAATTTCTGAGTTTATATTGCTGCTTATTTTTCACCTGGAATGTAAGAGACTACAAGGAAAACTCAAAGGATTATCTCCTTAACCTCAAATGAATATGGATAAACTGGAACAGAGTACATCAATGTTCTAATACTCAAGGTTTAGTATTTTATGGGAAAGTAATATCAGAACTAAAAGGGCATGTGTTTTTTATGTGAGAGGGTTTAGTTTGCCCCTGATTATCACCCAGTTTGCTCATAACACTTGTCTTTAATAACTACATTTGCCTGCGAATAACCCAGGAATCCAGATCTTAAGCATCCTTTCAGTTCCACTGGCAAAGCACATCAAACAGTACAAAAATTTAAAAAGCTATTTGCAGAAACAGGAGAGGAGTTGAAAATAAAAATGTTTTAAATACAAATGGGAGATAATAAAATATTAACCACTAGATATTTCTGATACAATGTTTAGCTCACCCTTCAACACACTCAAATTACTCTCAAGGTGACAAAGCACACAATTCTGCTTAACCAATACATTAGGTTCCCTCACTTCAGTAAACACCCTCAATACTCCTAAAACTTTGAAAGAAACCAGTTGCTAATACTGAGTTTACTGGATAGCATTCTCAATTACTACTGATTAGTGTATATAAAAAGATGATTCAGTGATTAAAGAGCATGAAAAAAAAGCAGGAAAATACTCTTGAAAGCAATTATGAGAATAAGAGATTCTGAGAAAGACAAGTCAATAAATCCCAAGTCTCTTAAACATTGTAATGAATCTTCTATTTGTAAAGAACAAACAGACAAGGTACATATGCAATACCACTCATTAATGGCTCTCCACTGTATGTTTAATAACCCAATGGAGCAACTGAATGCCTGAGGCAAAGACAAATAATTTTATTTTTTCTGTAGTAATGAAAAACAAAGAGATCTAGTAAAGATGTTTGCTTGGCACTTACCAGAGGCAAAAGATCCTGCACAGGCCATTTTATCTTCTTTCATTGTTAAGTTTTGTCCTTAACAGTGAAGGGAATTCTGGAATATACAAGAACAGCACAAATATCTATGTAAAATTCAAATGTACAGTAAACAAATAAAAAAGTAATGGATACTTAAAATAATCTCAGCTATTCGGTAATTTCTAAAGTTCTGTATGACTCCTAAGGTTATCATATTCTCCCAGACATTTCTGCATTTATGTGTTTTGAATAATTTGAATACAAGCACTGAAACTATAAATCTGTGCAAGAGAAGCAGTAATAACAAAATTAAGTTATTTGCCTTTAAGATCTAGAACTAATAAAGGTGCAAACTTGGAAAGCTTTACTATACTGCACTTTCCACATCAGAGTAGGAGCAACGACAGACATTAGCATAAGGGAAACACATCCTGTACTTGAACTAGCAGAACCAAACATGAGTTATTTCTTACTAGTTGTTATAACACACAAAATAAGTTTGTTCGGGGGGTTGGTTTTTGTTTTTTTTTTTTAACTGTGGTTCCAGCTTTCCTTCAGTTACTAGCATCATAAGATAAAATGTTCTCTAAAGCAAGCATGCAGAATTCTTGCCCAGAAAGAGCTATAATAAGTAGATTTAAATATTGTGTTACCATGTTTAAACTTATGAAATACATGGTTTTAATGTCAATTTATAAAAGTATCAAAAGGTGGATTACATAGATTCATGGAATAGTTTACATTACAACAAGTTGCCAGATGCATAACGACAGGATTTAATGACAACATTTCAGCACCGCCTATAACACTACTGCAGTACAGTTGGCAGATAATAATGCTTAACAAGACCAAAAAAAAGCACAAAACCGCTTCTTTTTCAGTACTGTCTTCCTCTCAGGAACACAGATAAAGGCTACGAACTGTTCTTTAGCAACAGTACCAAACAGGGAGCTCAACCTAACAAGCAACCCTCAAGGCTCAGGGGAACATTAACAAGAAGTAGAAAGAGCATAGAAGATAGTTCTACATTAATCTTCCTATTCCTAAAAAGATTGTGCATCATTTAAAAACAAACAAAAACACCCAGGGTGATCAAACAAGGACTACTAAGGGAGAAATATATAATTGAATTCAGTAGGTCATGGCTTATCCTTACCACAGGACTACACAGAAATTAATATTGCCAAAAAAAAAGAAAGATATGGAACAGTCACTTCAGATTTACAGTATGATGAAAAATTATTTATGTAAATGTGCTAGAAAATGCAGATTGTTCAGTTTCCTTGTTGAGTTACAAAGAACAACTTACAATGACTGAAGGAGATGGCAGCAAGCCAAGCCTATCTCAAGGCAGAAGAACTTGTCTGCCTTATATTTGAAAATGTAATAATTAGTCTTCTGCTTGCCTAACCGTGAGGCTACCTTCTGTTCTTTCATCATGGTAATCTTTAAGTGAGGATGTGAGAATATCATAAATGAACGGCAATCTTGCTTGTGGGCCCCAAGCCAACCTTAACAAATACCCAATATGATACATCCAGGGGAAAATAAAAATATATGGCTTTGATTCCTTCTCAGACGGGAGTCAAATTTTAGGGTTTAATATAAAGCCCACCAAATTCAGTGGATAAGCAACCAGAAATCAAGGGCCTGCCCAGTCAGCTACAGCATCAGAGAAGGGAAGACCATGAAAGACAAAAAAGCTGCCTCAAGATCCACGGTTTTGGAAGCAGGATTTTCTGCAAATCTTTTGGGGTTAGCACAGTTATAAGTCAATCCTCTCTGTGTCTAGCTCTCTGGCTATCCAAGAAGGAAAAAGAAAACAGTAAAATACAGTTATTTTACTCCTTTTTCTCCACTTTTCAATATATCTTTTTTCCCCAGCATGGGACATTAGCTAAGTTGTCCAGTATGGCTCTACACCTTAGGATGTCTGATTATAGAGTGGGATATACATCAGCTCTGTTTTATTGAAGAGGATCAAAAAAATCAGTCTCCTAAGGAACTAGATCTGGATCCCCTATGGACAATAGACATGAGGTTCATTGAACATACTGAAATACTTTTCAACACTAATCCATGCTCAAGTTGAAAGATTTTGAGACAGATCCAAACATCTAGAGTGCTATTTTGAAGGGTAATACATTATGTTAGTGAACCTATTGATTAACAGCAAAACCCTATTATTAAGGTCAGATGTGCCTATTGATTTGTTTTTCTTTTTAAGGAAGACTTTGTATGAATATTAATGGCTAATGCCTAGAATTGAAGAATTGAAAGACAATTTAGCAAATTAAATTAAACCAGGTTCTCTCTGTTCCCAGCAGCCAAGCTATATAAGCAAAATGTCACATCTGACTTAATGCTTATTTTTACTATTTTTTAAAAGTATTTTGAAAGAAAATCTTTGTCATAAATCCTTTTAGAAAGGAAAATGCTAGGTGTGAAAATATAAAAAAAGAAAAGTTAAGCTGCAAAAGTATCAGAACAGATACTACACAACAATGGTCTACAAAGGGGTGAAAAATTCAGCAGTATATATAACCCAAGGCATAACTCATATGTCTCTCTAACACCCATATAAAGCTGAAAATTTGAATAGGTTTACTTTTCTAGAGCTTAAAAAAACCTACAGCATTATTGAAACACTGCACTCTTCTACTGCAAAATTTGTCTCATTTATTACCAGTGAAATTTATCACCCATCTAATGATCTCATTTTCCTATACTGACACCACTGAAAGTTTTACACTGTAACAGTAGGCTACAGAGATATTCACATCATTCATGATCCTGATGGTGCATAAAATAGATCGAAGACCTAGTTCTTTTTGTCTAGTGCAAAAAACCTGTTAAGCACAGAAAAACGTGATTATTTAATAATATTGTCCTCATTAGCCTGCTACAACAACAAACATTTTTAAAAATAGCTAAACCTATTTCCTTATCAAATGGGACCTGTGTCCAGTAATGTCTATACACAGCATGTCTAAACAAACATTACATCTTCATTAGTTTCATTTCGGTGTTAACTTAAACAACGAAACATAAACCTCAGATTGAATATGCTGCCAAAGCCTGCCAGCTCTGCTTTTTCTTACAGTAATAACATCCAGTAAAGCTGTTGAGTGTGAAACTACTTTCTATCCTTGTCCCTCAGTCTGTCTGACCAAAAGCTCAGACTACTGCTCCCTTCTATCTTCATGCAGGTAACAATTCATTTTCAAACTCAAATAAACGTCAGAAAGTACAATATTACGTTCCTGTAGCAATTGTTTAAAATACTAAACCATTAATATCTATAGCAAATAGGGGAGACAATCTGCTAAACAGTTATCCAGAAACCCTGAAAGAACCTACACATACAATTTAAAACAATGGATATTTTCATCTTGGACAACCTAAATTTTAAGAAGTATGCATACAGAAGAGAAAGATGGATGTTGTGGAAAATCTAACAAAGGCGTTAAGTATTTTGTGTTTTATTAGAAGCTTACTATCAGCATTAAAGATTAATAATGTACAGATATCTAGAAATTAAAGATGTTCAAACAATAGAAGAGAGAGGTCAGGTTGAATAACCCATCACATCAAACTTTAGGGAAACAAATTAGGGAACACTACTGTCACAGCTTTTGCTTAACAGGGTTGCAGGGTTTAATCCAGTTATGTGGAAAGACTTGGGAACACCAAAGAAATAACTCCCCCCTCCCCTGAACATAAACAAGCGAAAAGGCTTCTTAACAAATTCTTTAAGCTAGATACACAGCTCATACAGAGGGAAAGAGAACTAATAAAAAAAAAAAAAGAAATTCCTCTAAATTCTGACTTACTCTGGAAGAATGAATGATGCCTCAATTACACCCCTACCAAAACAGAGGCTTTTATAAAATTCTTTCACCACACAGCAGTTTACTGAATTACTACATCAATGTACATTTCAGGCTTTTAAGTCAAGGGGCATGCTGTACCCCCTTTACAATTACATTAATGATTTTTTCCCATCTCTGACCATGGAAGTGTTATTTACTGTATCTAAATTTCTCATTCTGCTAATAAGACTGAGTGGAGAGACAAGATAAATACTTCTTTCTTCATTTACAGAAGTTGTATAGCTCACTTATTTCATTAGACTGGTCACAACTTATAGCAGTCAAAGTGAGAGCAGAACTCTACATCCTGATAAGCATACAAATGAAAGGCTTATGTTCTTCCATTAGTGTCAGCTAAAGTACACAGAGGGCCAAATAAATAAGCAAAGAACAGGCAGGAAAAACTGACTTGCAGTGATGTGATATTCTAGTAATAACTCGTACTAAGTCATAGCATTAACCTGGAAGAATAGTCTCATCAGTCAAGTACTTAATTCCTGTACCCATTACATTAGCGGACTCAGAAAGTAATTAGTAAAGGTCATGAATAGAGGTGCATTTATGTATGTGCCTTTCTACATCAACTCTTTCAACAATTTCAAGCTTACAGTCCACAACTGCAGACAAATGTAATTTTAAGCACACAACTGTACTACAATCAAATCATAGAATCATAGAATGGTTTAGGTTGGAAAGGACCTTGAAGATCATCTAGTCCAACCCCCCTGCCATAGGCAGGGACACCTCCCACTACACCAGGTTGCCCAAGGCCACGTCCAGCCTGGCCTTGAACACCTCCAGGGATGGGGACTCAACAACCTCTCTGGGCAACCTGTGCCAGTGCCTTACCACCCNAAGCCATTCCCCCTCGTCCTATCACTACATGCCCTAGTAAAAAGTCCTTCCCCAGCTCTCCTGTAGGCCCCCTTTAGGTACTGGAAGGCCACAATAAGATCTCCCCGGAGCCTTCTCTTCTCCAGGCTGAACAGCCCCAACTCTTTCAGCCTCTCCTCATAGGAGAAGTGCTCCAGCCCTCAGATCATCCTCATGGCTCTCCTCTGGACACACTCCAGCAGGTCCATGTCCTTCTTATACTGGGGACTCCAGAGCTGGATGCAGTACTCCAGGTGGGGTCTCACAAGAGTAGAGTAGAGGGGCAGAATCACCTCCTTTGACCTGCTGACCACACTTCTTTTGATGCAGCCCAGGATACGGTTGGCCTTCTGGGCTGCGATCGCACATTGCTGGCTCATGTTGAGCTTCTCATCAATCAGCACACCCAGGTCCTTCTCCCTAGTCACAGAATAATACTGATTGGAAAAGGATACTGATGTAGTCAAGATTCAAAAGACAGACTATTAACTTTTCTGTTAGGATTCATGGATTTTCTTCCCAATTCTGCCACTGTTCACTGTATTTTCTTGGTTTAGTCATTTGAGATCAAGTGATCAAATTTCATGCATGCAGTAATAAAGTGTTAACTGTCTGCCCTGAACATTACCAATGGTGTGACAACACTGGTTTCCTATAAAGTTTAGTTTTACTTCAAAACGTTACAGCAGACATGAAAGATTCTCCTTAGGCTTTTCAACTGTAGACTGTATTGTGCTCCTGAAACAAGACAGCATGCACACGCTACATTTTTCTTCATTGTATTTTCCTCCAAAGCAAGATTGCGGCAAGTTGCCAGAGCTACTTTTCCAGCACAGAAAAAACAAAATAACAAAGGCAGAGGAGTACTAGAAAACCACTTACAAATAACCGCTTTATCTAGACCAGAGGGAAGGGAAGAAAAAAACATGGACACACGAAAGTTAGCCAGTTACCAAATATTTAACCATCTTCCACTTGATACATATGACTACTTCCTGCTGTCTCTGGGCAAAGTGCAACCACTATGCTCATTTGTGCTGCACAACAAGTATAATTGTTTTGTGGTATATAAGCAACAAAGAGCAGAAAAAAATCTGACCACAACGCCTCTTTCATGATGCAAGGCGTGATGCTTTCAATAAGTATGGATCACGGGTAGTAAATTTACAATTTAAGGAAACAAGAGACAGATCAGTGGGGAAAGTAATTAATACAAGATCTCTTTAAAATTAGATTTAAATCTGCCCAAAGTGAACAACCAAAACAGCAAGGAGATAAATATAACTTTTTGCAAAAATGTTAGGGTATCTGAAGACATTAGCAGGATCCTGACTACACAGGTATCACATCTTTTCTAAGTTCTCTCTAGTTTGTCTTTTACCCAGGTCCTGAAATATGAGAAATTTGGGTCTATTTAGTAAGTAAATTACATTTAGATTAAAAAAAAAACAACAAACAACTATCCAAACAAAATTGCAAATATACCTAATAATAGATCTTTTCAAATTGTCTGTAACAAGAATACCGGCATTGTTACTGCTGTAGGGATTATGCTGACAGTAGCTTTTTTTGACAGCATACAAACAGGTGAAGTTCATTATTCAGCTCATGTTCTTCTAGAGTAAACACTTGTAAACAAATTACTATTTAAACTGCCATTTCCTGGCCAACAGTACACTCATGTAATCTGGTTTTGGGCACAGTTCCTCCCACTTCTAATGGGGATGATACCAGAAGTACCAAAGAAAAAAGTGGTCACAAGATAGATTAAACTGTTTTGACAGAGAAAGGAGGATAACAGGAATGACAAAACTCTGCTCTGGAGCAGAGGCAGCTAATAAGGCTAAGTGAATTGTGTTTCCTTTGTCTTTCAGAAGCAAAAAAACCCCACAACCACCAAAAAACAGAGAAGGCTGGGAAAAAGAACTCATTTTCTCGGCAGCATCATCAAAAATCCAGGCTTTGCAGTAACTTTGAATTTCAATTCAGTTTAAATCAATACAATTTCATAAAGGTTGGAACAGTCACAGAGAATGGCAGCAAGGGTTAGTTACTGTACTTGATATTAAATCAAAGTATCTCACTTTGCTAGCTTAGATATATTCAGCTTGATTTTTTTTTTTTAACTTATGCTCAGATTCAGCTCCTTTCTGGTCAAAGTAACTAATGCATGGGACCAGTCAGCAAATTTGGGTGGTTACTAAATGTATGTAACACTTACTAAATATGAAACTTTAATTACTTTATTACAAAATATGAATTTTAATTAGGATCTTTTGCGTGCAAGCCTTCTTGTTCCCTTCTCTCTTCCCATACCTAATACTGACTATAGATGAGGGTAACATCTACAAAAATGTTTACTTTGGAGTGAAATATTTCATTATAACTACTTCATACAGACTATCCCAGGATAGCCATGTGTCAATGCTTCCACACAGGAGAGTCCCTCTAAGGCAGCACCCAAGACAGGGCTGCGCCTGTTGTTACCAGCTGTGCACTATGTTCAGCAGGTGTATGGCAGGCTGCCTAGAAAAAGCCTGAAACACGAGGCCGCTTTTGGCTACCTCTGCTTTGCAACTGTTATATTATGAGGCAGGAAATGACTGTCTATATCTAGTGATCGGTCATCTTCTAGGTAGAAAGTACAAGAAGCAGTTCCCGCAAGACAGTAATTCATAGGTTACAATACTGAACAAAACATACAGTCCATTCCCTGATGAAACAAAGCCCATAACACTTCAAGAAAAAAGCATCACAGTAATGGATTATTTAAAGCCGCCAAGCAGAGCCTGCTTTGATGGAAACTAAGCAGAAAATTAGAGAAAATGGAAATAAAGATTTCATTTATACCTGTGGCTATGAAAGTAGATTAAAAAAAGAAGATGAAAGGCTGCAAGTTCCACTGTTGCTTATCCTGAGCCATGGCTCAAAAGGCTATGCACACATTTTTGCTCTCACAGGGAAAGAGAGGACTAGAACAGAAATTCTAAACTCCATAGATGATCTCTATGCTTTCAAAACATGGCTCAGATTTTTTTTAAAGCAAATATCAAAAGGACAGATGAACAAACTAAATATATAACAGATTTTAACATGTTTTAGTATTGGAAACATTTGGGGATTATTTTTTTAAGAGCCATCTAAGAAGCATATCAAATCTAGTATAAATAATCTTTTAATAACTCTCAAGCCCTTCTTCTACATTTATTGCTAGTGACAGAATATTCAAATACAAGACAGTGTAATAATTAATGTCTCAATTAGTTATGGTAATTCAGTTTCTATAACAGTTTTCTATTGAAGATACAAACTGCTTGACAAGAGATAAGGGATATATTATGACTTATTCAGCTGAGCAGTTACTTGTGTAAGCAGTCCACTGTCTTTGATGAATCTAATCACATAAGTAACAACTGTGTAAAAACAAGTATAGTTTTTATAATAAATGACACTTATTTTCAGGTGCTCATAAAATAAGTACATGTTGTAGAAACCAAAGAGCAGAGAAAGGTCTAAGAATGGGTGAAGAGATGGCTGCATAACACGGTGTCTGTATACATCTGGTATGTCTGCAAGAGGTAAACTCTGCACAGAGATCCTGACGGGTGAGTTTGTGGGTTTTTTATAGCTTAAGAGGTTCTTCACTCTCCCCATGTCTCATCCCTAAGAGTGAGAGATTCTACACAGTAATTCTATAAAATGCCTCCACCTGCATATGGAAAATATGCTTCCTATAAGAACACGCTTGCTTTCTTTCCACAGGATCATGGAATAGTGTGGCTCCTTTAGACAAAAGCATATTACGAAAACAAAACCAAAAAAAAAAACTTTTCACCCATATCTGTCAGCTTTTGGAAAACCTAGCTGGGAGGACCCCTAGGAGGGGTCTTCTACAAAGAGTATTAGGAGGAAAAATAGCACACGACAAGGCTTTCTTCTCTTGTCTGTAGGTATTTTGGCCCCACATTACCCTATTCTACTCTTATCTGCACCTCCAAGCAAAAGGTCACATGCCTACTATCTTTTTGAGTAGTATCTGAATCATGCTTTGCTCATATGAGTTTATTTTTGTCATAGGAGTTTGCTACTTCCTCCTGGGGTTTATAATTCTGGTACAACATCCCATGCATGATCAATGTAACAAAACAGTTACTTCTAATTGCACAAAAAGTAAAAATTCACCGGTAAATGTTGTGGGGTTTCCCTGCTCTTTTCGTTCAGTACTACTCACCAAGACTACATAAATAGCTCAGTGAAGTTAAAACCAGGCACCATCTGCACCCCTTCACCTCCCTGAATTCTTTCTTCCCATAAAACTGAGTACTAGACTTGATTCTGCTTTTTCTCCTGTAAAAAGAATGGCTCTAAATTATACTGGAGTAATTGAAAACAAAATATGGACTACTATGAGCCATTTCTAACAAGTTTTACCAACACTGCTCTAATACAGTTAGAATGTAACATTGACTATTACTTTGAAAATTTTACTGCCAGACAACCCCAGCAAAACAAAACTGTCTCAGTGCTACTTTATCCAACCTTCAAACATAGGCTTAGAGATGATAGTTGAATATTACAGTCTTTGCTTTGGCAAAGCACCATATATCTCATCTGTCCAAGTTGAGCACTGTGAAACACTGTATCTTAAGCACTAGCAAGCCCAAAATATATATATGATGTTTTAAAGCAAGAGTGGATAAAACCAGTCCTATTGCTATTTGTCTCTGGTTTCTTTTTCTTGATTCACCAGTATTTACAGATAAGCTACAAACAATACTGAGATGAGAAAAAGGAAGCTGAACTAACAAAGAATATGACAGTAAACAGTTTATCAGCAATAGTTGTACCCCCTCCCTCCCTGTCTCATTCAAGTTAAAGGAGACTTAGAATTTATAGCATGCTGGAAAAACACATTTTTAAAGATTTGAAGCACACTGGGGAAGAATAAGACAGTTACCAAGGTCCACATAGGGGCAGAACACTATGAACAGTCATTATCTGTGCAACTCAGCTGGAGAAAGCTACTCAAAAGTACACAGTGAGAAGAGACAGAACTGTAAAGTAAGATCACAACAAACCTTTCTGTCCCATCTTTCACAGATGACCCAGCAGCCCAGTGCAGCAACTGAGAGTGCCACAGAAAATAATGCATCACAGTTTTTTGGGTCAAGCTGTTTTCCTCCTATAGGGTATGTATTCAAACTTGGAACAGACAAAATAAATATACTAGAAGGTAATTGTAACATTTATCTATGGATATCTCAGACTTGGATGATGCAATCCTATGATTAGTTTTCAGTACACTATTTCATTTTAACCTCTGCTAAAATGAAAGACCTCTACTGTATAATTGGATCTTGCTGTTTCCCCAAAGCAGTCACTTCAAGAAGTTTGAATTCTAAACCACTAATATTTATATAAGAATTGCCTTTTAGTGTATAAAGTTGTCAAGACAATAGAGATTTATAAAGCATTAATCAATTTCTGAATACATTTGATTCATAGTCTGAAGCTATACCTCTAATCACTAACATTGGTTTTCTTAGAAAAACAGCTCTTGTTCTATGCTGTCATACAGTCTTAAAAGGACAAGATGCAAACTACTGATGCACTTTCTGTGCTAGTTTTTCTATAGAAAGTTAGAGAGGACAATTGTTCCTTTACCATAATTTTTACTTCAGTTATTCAACTATCAGACCAGCAGAATACTTTCAGCACTAATGGATGTAGTGACAATTGCAAAGCAGGCAAATTGCTGATGGGTGCTATACAAGTTTTGTCTTCAAATTCTGTCCACGCACTTCAGTTCTGATCTGCATTAACTACTTTATTCTTGAGCTGGAACTCTAAGAGACCAAGGCT
Source organism: Anarhynchus alexandrinus (assembly GCA_008711295.1). Lineage (NCBI taxonomy): Eukaryota > Metazoa > Chordata > Aves > Charadriiformes > Charadriidae > Anarhynchus > Anarhynchus alexandrinus. The sequence continues at coordinate 219,879 of VUYV01000062.1, read as the reverse complement.
GCTGATTTCACAAACTGAGCCTAATAACTGAGCAATGCAAATCGGGCAAATATTTTATCTCCACAGTAAATTGGCAGAAGTAAGAAGAATGTTTAGGACATTTTGGTACACAACTGAAATTGTGCTGTGTTGGCATCCACGTGCCACTGGGATAGCTCAGAGAGAGAGAAAAAAAAAAAAAAAAAAAAAGCCTGGAACACCAAGGGAATCCTGTTAAATCAGGAAGATGTATTAGCCACTAAGCCTTCCAGGACATTATCTCAGAACCGAGCTATAGACAAAGGTCAGAAAAGTAGCAATGAGGTTGCCCTGAAACAATGTTGAGCAAGGAAGACTGCAAGATTGTTTGTAACTTCGACAATGTTAGATCAGATAGTAACAGCCTTACATAAGCTGTTTTAAGCATCGTCGGAACCAAGAATTCAGTTATTTTTTCAAATTATTGTTTTTGTAAATACTCATAAATACTTGTCCATTTGTCCAAATTTACCAAAGCTGTTTTAGCTTTTATGAAGTCTATTAAAGGCGATTTTGTTTATAATGACACGAGACATGTAAGTGTACCTATGTACAGGCACAGGTCTAAACTTCTGAAACCCAGTCCTAATTAAATTTCCTTCCTGCAAAACTACTATGTGTACTCTACTTCTCTACTGTTCCCCAGTTCTCAGTGTTGTGCATTCCATTTTAGCTACCAGCTTACTTTCTTTGGTGTTTCCTGGGGCTTACAAGGAGGATGAAAGAAACATGCTCCTTTCTTCCAATGTTTATACTGGTTCATGATTGCAGAAGAAAAAAATTGGTAAGAAATTCTTGTGTGTTTTTGGAGAATCCAACACAGACCATGTGTTGCATTAAAGGGGCAAAGTAGTTTTGGCAGAAAGTAAACCCCCTCGCGTTCTAACACTCCTCACCGAGGTGGGAGGCTAGGTGCCGCTAGGTTTAAATTCTGAGTGATGCCCAATTCACTACTATCAGTCCAGGCGCATTTAATACATTAAACTGTTACAGTTCTGGATACGCTAATAGCAGACTGCACCTTCAGCCCAGTCGTGCTCATGAACTAACACGGCCTCGCTTCAGTCGCGTTCAATGAGAAAACCCAAATGACTAGCTGCCTACACAGTGCAGTTTATTTAAACAACAGATACACAAGTTCTTTTGGATTGCCAGTGATAGTGACTGTCTGCAAAGCACGTGCGAATACTAAAGATGCTAGCAATATAGCTCGGTTACAAAAGCGCTAAGTTATAAAACCGCTCTATATAGAGATTTCTAAGTTTCCCGGGGAAGCACGTGGTATAGCCAAGTGTTCGAATCTTACCCACAAGTGTCCTTATGGGGGGGAGGAAGAGAGGCTCAGCCTGTCAACTGGTCCCAGAAGCCCACAATGGTGTCTTCCCTCACATCCCCCTTTTCTTGGGCTATTTTTATACTATTTTTTATCTTCAAGGTGCAGTTTGAGTGACTTTAGTCATAAATACTTTCATTATGATTGGTGTAAAATTTTCATGCCTCACATTTAAAGGTATCGTTTACAAAAAATTTGGGGCGCAGAATCAAGGAGGAGTGGTCGCACCTTGGAGGCAGGTAGCTTTTGGGATGGAGGTGTGTTTTGGTATTATAATGACGCTATAATGAGCAAAGTTCACTAACGGACAGCATTTCATCAAAAAAATGACAGATTGTTGGCTCAGGGTAACAAGTGGGCAGTTTATCAGTTCTATAAGACCTTCAAGGACTCCATTTGGTCCCCAAGTTCCCAGTTTATCACAGAGTTTTAGCCGCCGTGTCTCTGCTCTGCTCCATCCTTTGCACTGTTTTTCTTCCATGGTGCCATCTCGTTCCCCTGTTTTCTGGATTATCACAGGGTTTGGCCTTGGAGTCTCCACCCCACTCCACTCCCCGTGTTGCTTTGCAAGCAATATTGTACAGGGAATCACAGATGTAGTGGATTCTTCACATACCAGCTGCAGCTGTATTTTACCCTAGAAGCCTTGTGAATTTATACCTTTCCTTAATGCGTGAAGAATGCTGTATTATTGATCATTTTTAGTAATCATTCCACACCATGCCAGCTACAATTCCTCCACGGTAATGATTTATCGTGCTAGCTTTTTAAAGGATAACACAAAATTAATTTCCTGCACTGAATAATGTCAGTACAATAAAATAATGGATATTATTGTGCAACTTGGAGTCTTTAAGTGAACTAAAACACAACTTTGTTCCAGACTATTTTTGTCTGGAAATAATACTAATACAGCTTTGGACTGAATTCTGGCCTTGGGTACAAAACTAACACAAAAATGAAAGCACAGGCCCTCACTCCAGAAAAACGGCAGAAAAACTTGCCCTGTTTCATCACTGTAGAAGTACACATGAAAACTGAGAAGTTCCTTAAGCAATTTAAGAATTGACCAATATTCATAAGAACATACAGTATTTCAGCTGTGGAACTTTCTTATAAATACCAACAGTTAAGCACATCAAGCATGTCTGACTGACAGCACAGATAAGGGTCCAAGTTACAATACTCATCAACATAAGCAGATTGCAAAGTATATAAACCCTTCAATTTCAGATTTTAATTAAGTCCCCAAATTTTATATATTTGAACTCAGCCTTTAAGGATATACATTCTTCAGCAGTTTCTTCATCACATCAAACAGGACATAGGGACAGACAAAATGGTAGTCTGATCTAGTATGTTAATAGCCTTGGACATGAAGATCATACCTTCTTTTTCCCTTTCAGTAGATAGATATGAGGTAATAGATATTGAGAACAAAGTCTTGCAACAATAAGAAAATAAGCATTATTGTTTACAACTGCTATTCAAAATGTCAAGAAATTCAGCATGAAAAAAATTGAAGCTCGATTCAGCTCTTATTAACCAGTGTCTTTCCTCACAAGTGGCCTACTGATATCAAGTTAAGCATGCCTTAACCAGGTCTTAAAGGTGAAGTTCAACACTTTGCAAAATATCAGTATAAATCCCATGCACCAGGTAGAGTTTACATAGAATTTAAGAGGCATGCAACTCTTGTGTCAACTTCCTGCTCAGGGATCAATTTTGCCTTAACATACAAAGCAAACTACAGTGAAAGAAAGGTTATCGCATAGTATTTAAAAGAAAATATGACATTCAGGAAAAAAGTAAATATCATCATAATCTCTACAGTCTCCACCTCACTAAACTAAAAATGAACAGGATAGCTATTAGTTCAGTCAAGAGGAGTTTGCATAATACATGCAAAACAGGTACACAATTACACTTATTTTTATATAAAATACAAATTTTCTACATAAATAAGTTCTAAATACCATCCCAGATCATATAGTTTGTTCTTTGTTGTAAGCAAAAAAAAAAAAAAAAAAAGAAGAAAATATATTCTAGAACACTCTTCTTACTCCCAACTGCTCTTCCAAAGATGCCAAGCCACTAGCATCTTCGGATGCCAGAAATGACCATAAGACTTCTGACATTTTTCTATTGCTCAGACCAACAGTATGAAATGAAGGCAAGGAATCATTTGTGTAATTTAGCTAAAAGTCTTTATTGAGTTGACACTAACTGGATTTTGTAATATAAAAATAATATTTTTGTTAATTTTTTGTTATTTAAAAATTTTTAAAATTTTGATATTTTTGTAATATAAAATTAAGGTTTGGATTTATGTGAAGGAGAAGAAATTTATATTCTATTACATTTGTGCAGTTTTGCAATGTAGCTGTGATAATTACCAAGCAAGTTGCCTGTACCACAGTTGATGTAGTATCTGATCTGTATAACATCATCCCTTCTCATTAAACACACTAGGTTTTTAAAAATTTTATGTTTAAAAGACTATCAAGATTGATTTATGTTTTAGTACTGAAAAGTTTAAGGTTCTGCACAGAATTTAGAGTCTACTAATTATCTGGACAAACAACACATTCAAAAGTATTTTCAGGAAAAGGAGAGATGCTAGACCAGGCCGGCACTATATTTAAATCTCTCAAAAAATGCAGGTCTTTTTTGCTACAATGAACTTCTATAGATAATAATTAATGTAATCTAATGCTAATTTCTGGGACGTGTGCATATCATAAATGGTTTTCTTACTGGTTTCAACACACAACACCAGTAGCTCTACAGATTCTGATTTTTTACTTAAAGTCTTCAGCACATCAGAATCCATGTGTGCTATTCCTCTTATTCCCTGCAGTTCAGAGGGTTGTTTTGTTTTTAAACTCATTTCAGTGCATTTTAAAGCAAGCTGATGTGCATTAATGTGTATGCTTATCTAAAGTGAAATTATATGCTGCAAAATACATGGCATATTTTGGATTCTTCTGTCCTCATTTTATTTTGATGGATGTCTAGTTTGACTGACAACTTGTGCATGGTATCTAACAAATTCACGCATTGACTTTTGACTGCGTGTCAATACAGGTACTCACCAAACCAACTCAATGTTTTTCACAAATGCAGGCAAAATTCAGTACTGTGAGTATAGCAAGAAGGGACAAAGAACAGGGGGAATTAGTGGCCAGGGCTGTCTCTTGTACCGCCATACACCTAGTCCTGCTGTTCACCACCATTTCCTGGGAATATAGAACCATCACTCCACCCACCCCTTGATACCTGCAGCTATATAACACCATAAAAGAAGACAGCCCTCTTTTCAGCTTTTGATCCAAGTTATAAACCCTAAATTTTGCAGTTATGGATACCCCACTTGCCCCCGAATTTTAGTATAAATTCTTTTTGGGTTTACAATCCCATTCATACCCATCACAACCCCAAGACTGAGAATAACTAGGAAAAAGAGTTCTAGCCGATATTTCATTATAAGATTGGTTCATTCAGAACCTGTTGGAAGAAACAAATCAATTCTCTGCCCTGTGTGTGTGTTCCAAAAAGTGTGTGTTTGTGTGTATATATATGTAAAATTTTTTCATTTTCCTTGAAGCAGCCAAGAGGGTACACTTCAATGTATGTATATACTCTTACCAGCTAGGACAAAGAGATAGCATGGGCAAGTGCTCAGAGTAGCAGGACTAGAAACAGGAATTATTCACCAAGTTCCTTTTTCTTACAGAATTTCTGTATGGTCTTCACAAAGGGTTTTAAGATGGCTTCTTTGTCTCACCCTGCTCATGCATAAAACAGGAAAAATTACTCGTTGCCTAATCCATTACAGTATTTTAAGACGTCACTGATGAATGTTAATAAGATGCATAAGTGCCAATTTTTGCATTTGGGTAGGAACATACATCATCTTAATCTGAAAGTAGGATTTTGCTTTAGTATAGAGAAATTAGACTTTCATTCTTTGAAATCAAGAGTGAAACTATCATTTAGCTGCTGAATCCTTCTCATACTTAATGTAAAAATGCAAAATGTAAAAAAGCTCGGTCCTCCCTTGCCCACTATTACCTCCAGCAAAATTTTAATCTGAACAGCGTCAGCATAAAAATTAACAGCACTGTATAGGTTAGAAAATTCAAATTATTAGATTTATCCTTATTGGAAGAAAAACTGGAATATAGTAAGACAAAAAATATACATGACTTAAATCCTGCTATTACCATCCCAGGTGATATTGGGCTGGAGTGGAGAATGAAGTGAAACCGGCTGCACAAGAGATCTTGAGCTACCTTAATAACTATTTTAAATCACTTCACTACTGTTCTGAAAAATAAGTTGTCTACTACTTGGGTAGAAGTGATTGGAATCTGTACACTGTTCTGAGGAACTTACTGTAACTCTTCAGGATAGCAGCAGACACTAGGTTTAAAATCCTAATTTAGGAAAAAAAAAAGTAGTCTGCTCTGATTTCTCACCTCTTTAGGACATCACAACCCTATGACAAAGGTGCTTACTCAAAATTTAGAAATCTCTAAATCTTCTTTTGCATGTAAAGTACTCCACAACCCACATTACCACCTTCTACTTTGAACAGTTGGCTAATACATCCGTTCCAGAGGCAGAGGTTCTTATACAGTTTACCTCATAAGCGAGATCCAGCCTAGTTACTCAATATTCAGTTTAACTGAGTCATTTCACCTCTGTTCAGCAGAGATACAGAACTCAGGAAGAAATGGCATTGCTGGCGACGTAGCTGGGAGGGGAGGGGAAAGACATATACAGGCATGCTCTGAGCATGTTCTCTAACTTTGCAAGACTTCATGCAAATACTTACAGAAAAGAAAAAAACACACAAGCCTTTTTCACATTTAAATAGTTATTTCTATTTTATACCTTACACCTCGTTTCTCAGGACTAACACAGTACATTTCCTTTCTGAAGAATTAATAAATCCTTATGTAAGGGATGACTCCCTCTATTAATCTGCTCTAGTTGTATCACCCTCCTTTTGATACAACTTTTGCCAGTAGTAGGAGGAAACTATTATTTGATTTAGCTTGTCTTGATGCTGTGCTGTAGCTAGGCTCTTTGCCCTCTCTGTCAGCTCAGAACCGGCAATGAACCCTCCTTTTCCTATGTGTTATGGCAGTGCAAGCATATACCCCTTTGTCACACATCATTAGCCGAGATGCTTCCTGTCGGGAGCACTGAGCTGTTATTGCCCAGAGGTTCCTACACTTGACAGGAAAAGGCAATGCTGAAGGTAGAATGTTTGTGAGCTGGAGCAATGCTGGAGGGCAACCGGGCTCATTACTCACTTCTCCATCTGGAAACAGCATATTTATTGTTATGAGACCTTACCTCCACCAGGGCATCTTATTTCTGAGATTATCAACATACTCAGTGTAAGCCAGCTGCTCACTTAATTGTCAGCATGCCAAATCCATGTACTGTAATTTTATTGACTGAGCAAAATCAGCTTCTTTGATTAATTGTTATCATTTCTGGTTTTAGCTAATAGAACTGAATGAATTAAAGGCCCCAAGCTTTCAGATATTTTTTTCTCCTGTATGAAAAGCCAAACTGTTTTAACGCTTAATAAGGTAGCAAACACTTAGCAACACACATACTGTGTTCCCATATGCAGGTCAAAAAAAGCTCTTCTTCACTGTTCAGTGAATGTAGTTAGGAAGCCAGTCTGCAAACATTGCTACGTGAATTCTATGCTTTTTCTGTACAGGATCTAAATCATCTGACAAAGTCAAGCTGTCTGGAATATGAAAATAAAAAACAGATCTGTCCACAAATCTTAGCTGCATTTTTATATAGGTTATGCAAGATGAAAGAGTAAAGCTGACTCTCTTAAAAGGATGTATTTTTAGAAGTCTGTCCACAATACCTGAACTCCCTTGAAATTATACCTACTGAGGTGATGCTAAGCTACCCACCTACAAATAAAAATTTTCACAGCAAATCACATATCATAACACTAGAATCAAAAGGACATGTTACTTAGTGAATTATATGAGCATAACTCACTCAGGATGCCACCTTAAGCATCTGCTGCTATCAACAGCCAGAAATAAGCCATATAGTTTCTAAAGAGTATTTTAAAATATAGAAATTGTTAATTTGTCTGGGTTTTGTGTTGGTTTTTTTTTTGTTGTTGTTG